>JAWHQI010002179.1:0-43264 GCA_033032865.1 Dactylorhiza incarnata | reverse complement strand
CCCCCCCCCCCCCCCCCCCCCCCCCCCCCCCCCCCCCCCCCCCCCCCCCCCCCCCCCCCCCCCCCCCCCCCCCCCCCCCCAACAACATCATTAATAACACGGCCCCCAAGCATAGCAGAAATCTAAAGCATAGTAGAAATTAGTCGAACAGCCCCCAAAATTCATAACAGGAAAGTAAAGCAGCCCCCATTCGACCCAAACCTCTAAACCATAGCACCGTGCATCCTTCCACTCCCATAATAACCAAGATGATGAATAGTGAAATTATAGAAGGCTTAAAGATTACCATTGCTGGAGGAGGAAGAGGCAGGTAAGGGAAAAAGAGCCATCGCCATGAAAAACTTGAGGAAGGAGGAGAATAGGGTTACCACGAATCAGAGGCGGGGAGGCGTCAGAGTCTCCCTTGTCGTGCCCCGATTTCTTGCATCAATCCTTAATCCGGCAGAGTTTCGAAGAGGAGGAGGAAGAGGGAGAGATGAAGGCAAGGGGTGACCTTGCCGCTGAGCCCTGCCTGAAGAGGAGGTGAGCCGCCTATTTTGTAGCCATGGCCGGCCAATCCGATGCCCCCAGCGAGCTCGCCCCTGGTTTTCGCCCATGGTTTTCGCCCACGGTTTTCACCCCAGCTTTTGCTCCCAGGGCTTGATCATTGATGTCTGGTTTTAGGATTTACCACCTCCAATATTTTTGCTCATTATTATATGTATATATATATTAGTGTGTATATATATATATATATTTAATCATATATTTATATTCATATACATATACATCATAACTCCCAATATAAGCGTGACTAAAATGTGCAGAGGGTGTTGTCATGTTTGTGTCAACCCTACGAAGCTAACGAAATCATTCGAAGTTGGTTTCGTGTTCGTTTACTCATAAGTAGCTTAAAATAACTCATTTCAGCTAACTTTCTCAAAGCTCCTCAGATTTGGGTGAAACGAATTGCATCGCGATGGTATTGATCACACGAGTTCGTTGCAACTGACTAGGGTGAATTTGGGGCTTGTTTACCCAATATTCTAAAATGGCGTTGTTGCGGCACTCGATATTATTCAAAATAGTCGTTTTCTCCAAACGGCCTCGGATTGCAATGAAACGAATTCCGTTGCACTCGTATTGACCATACGAGTCCAACGCAACTGACGGAAGTCGATTCGGAGCACATATGCTCCAAATTCTAAAACTGCGTCGTCGTGGCGCGCTACGATACTTAAAATAGTCATATTCTACATATGACCTCGGATCGAAACGAAACGAGTTCCGTTGCACTCGTATCTCCTATACGAGTCTAACGCAACTGACGGAAGTCGATTCGAAGCACGTATGCTTCAATGAACAACTTTGACGTTGTGGCGAAGCACGATGCTACCCAAAACAGTTATTTCTCTAAATGACCATCATTTATATGGCGAAGGTCGGGCCGTGGTTGTCCTGTGACCCGACCTAAGTTCTTCCAAGGGTTCAACTGAACCAGTTAGACCCATTTTTTTAAAATTGGGATGTTACAATTAGCACTCCTTGGTACGCAGATTTCGTTAATTTTATAGTAAGTAACGTATTCCCACCAGATATGGATTACCAACAAAGGAAACGATTTCTTCACCAAGTGAAATCTTATCTTTGGGATACTCCATATATGTTTAGAATTTGTGCTGATCAGGTTATCCGTAGGTGTGTAGCAGAAGAAGAGGTACATCGTATTCTAGAAAAATGTCACGCATCACCTTACGGAGGACACTTTATGGGGGAACGGACTGCTATGAAAGTATTAGAGGCTGGTTTTTACTGGCCGACTCTGTTTAAGGATGCGCATATATTTGTCAAGAAATGTGACCGATGTCAAAAGACGGGGAACATCCATCAGGGGGCGAGCATGCCGTTGACTAACATCTTTGAAGTTGAAATTTTTGACGTATGAGGTATTGATTTTATGGGACCCTTTATAAATTCAAATGGTAATTTATATATCTTGTTAGCGGTGGATTATGTTTCAAAATGGGTAGAAGCCATAGCCACACAAAAGAACGATGCTGCAACAGTACTGAAATTTATAAAGTCCAACATCTTCACTAGGTTTGGTACGCCGAGAGCAATAATCAGTGATGGAGGGTCGCATTTCTGTAATTCACAATTCAAAATACTTTTAAAAAAATATGGTGTAACGCATAAAGTCGCCCTTGCATATCACCCGCAAACTAACGGCTTAGCTGAAGTCTCAAACAGGGAAATCAAGTCAATTCTTGAGAAGACGGTGAGCATAAATCGTAAGGATTGGTCAATGAAACTAAATGATGTATTATGGGCGTATCGAACTGCATTTAAGACACCCATAGGAGTGACCCCTTATAAGATGATATATGAAAAGTCGTGTCATCTTCCCGTTGAATTAGAACATAAAGCTTATTGGGCGATAAAGAAATTAAATTTTGATTTTCAAGAGGCGGGTAAGAATAGACTGTTGCATCTCAAAGAATTAGACGAGATTAGATTCCATGCATACGAGAATGCTCGGCTTTATAAAGAAAGACCAAAGAAATGGCACGATTCTAGAATGCAGAAATTAAAGAGAATTTAAGGTAGGACAATTAGTCCTTTTATATAACTCGCGACTGCGTTTATTTCCTGGAAAACTGAAATCTAGATGGTCTGGTCCATTTCGAGTCAAGGAAGTATTTCCGTACGGGGTGGTAACAATCTGTAACGAGAACGATGGTTCGATATTCAAGGTGAATGGACAATGACTCAAGGAGTAGTATGAGGGAATTGATCATCGTGATGTGATAGTCATAATATTTCGATGACTAGTTGTGTGAGGAACGTCCTGCCGGGACGTGTTAAATAAGGCGCTTAGTGGGAGGCAACCCATATAATATAATATAATATAATATAATAGATATATGATTTTTATGCTTGTAATTTAGTATAAGAAATGTGAGTGAAGAGAGGGAAATCACAAGAGGATGACCAAGGGAATATAAAAAAAAATCGGCTAAAAATTTACAAAAAAAAAAAGTTCGGCTGAAATTTTTTTAATTCAAAATTTTTTTCTAAGTTGAATGTTATGACAACTGAAAATAAATTGTTATCACAACTCAATCTCTGCATCTTTCTTCAGAATTTCGCCGACCGGCGGTTTAGCTTGGGTTTAACTGAACCGGCACTCACACTATTCACGAATTAAACCCTCCCTAATATATTACGCGATTCCTGAACCGCCGGCTGGGTTTAGAAAAAGTGATTTCGCGGAGCAGACGGGGCGACTGCGGGAGCGAACGGCGATTTCGTGCGACATCTGCGAGCGTCCTTGCGCAGAGAGGCGGAGGCGATCATCGACGCGTCGGCGATCGGTCTCGTGAAGTCGCGGCGCAGGACATCATCGACGATCACAGCGTCTCGCCAACGTCCCCATCAGCGATCGTGAAGTTGCTGAAGCGCGAATGGAGGTGAAAACCTAACCCCCTTCCTAATGTTTCATATACATTATTTCTGGAGCGATTTATCCTTAGCATAGCATCTATTTTAGGCCGAATCATCTAAGGGGCGAAATAAAAAGAGGAAGGGAAAGAGAGTTGTCAAACCATCCGAAAAATTTTGCAATCCAGTTGCATCAAAATGGTTCCAACTGGTTAAGGATCTTCCTTGCATATATGAGAGAGGCTTTCAGTTAGAAAAAAAATCATGGAGTATGAATTATGCCGAACAAATCGAACAAATGAGATGGGAAACTTTTTGTCACCCTAGGTCAGAAGCTTTACTTTCTCTAGTGTACGAATTTTATGCAAATGCAAAGAGTCAAGGTGGTGACATTGTAATTGTTAGAGGGAAGGAAGTCAACTTTTCCGCTGCGTCTATATCTGATATGTTCAGTCTTGAGGATCATGACTGTCCTGAGTATACAGAACTTTTAAATGGAGTCAGTGACGAGGAGATGGTGCGTATACTCTTTTGTACACCAGAACCGGCATGGGTAAGCAAGGCGCATAAAGCAGTTAAGGCCACTTGTTTGAATAGAGAAGCCAAAGTTTGGTTACTTTTTATAAATGCAAGTATCATGCCCACCTGTCATTCCAATACGGTAACAATGGATAGGGTTGCATTGATTTTTGGAATCATGATGGGGATGATGTTTGATCTCGGAAAAATTATCAATTTACAACTAAGGCAGAAGATCAACGAAGAGAAGCCGAGACATTTGTGGTTCCCGACGCTCATCACCGACCTATGTCGAAATGCAGGGGTAGTTGAGTATGCTGAGGATCTGATCACCCAAGTGAAGCATCATATCACCAAGACAGTTATAGAGGTTAATGTAAAGGCAGTAAAAGGTAAGGGAACTAATAAGTCCATCAAGTTACCACGAGCCGAGCTTGCAGACACTGGACTAATTTTGGGAGATTTGAGTAGAGCCAATGAGTTAACTATGCGGAATTTAGAATATCTCAAGGAGTATCAAAGATGTCAGCATCTTTATTTTGACTCACAACTACAAGAAATTCGGGCTACCCAAGCCACCTTGTTAAAGAAAGCTAAGCTCCCAATTCCTGTTTCGAATATACGAATGGCCGGCTAATGGGATCGATCGGGTTACTTAATGACGAAAGACCGACGTAAACTGGATCTGGTACATTGTTTCAACAAAGGCAATGTGAGCACCGATTCAGAATGGGAGGAAGAAGGAGGTTCTGCAGATGAGGAAATCACAGATGACGATGATGATGAAGAGGACGAAAGTGACAACGAGGAGGATTAGAAATATCAGACTCTCTTTATTGTTATCTATAAACTTGGTTCTCTTTTGTTATTGTTTTTATTTTGCCTACATGCTAAGAACAATATTGATGCCATGAACTAATATCCTAGACTAACTTGAATGCTTATTAGCATGCTATTTTCAATTAATTACCTTTATGCTATTAGACATGATACATTTTGGTGGGTGTTGATCTAATTTAATTTCTGGTTGGTATTCTTTGGTGAGTCCCAGGGCTTGTTTATTTCGCTCTAAGCATGTATCCAGCTGCTAAATATGCACTGCTTATTCCACCTGCTAAATATGCACTGCTTATTCCACCTGCTATATATGAACTGATTATTCCTGCTGCTACATATGCATTATTATTACTGATGTTCTGAGAAATCTGCTGAGATTAATATATATTATTCTACATTCATCTTGATGTTCTGAGATTATGCACTGTTTCATGTTGATGATCTATAATACATCCCATGCTTAAATGCCTACCCATTATAGAAATTATAAGTATGCAGGCATGATTATTATGATTAAGTGTGGAGGTGGAAGTCACATGGGAGCATAAATATGAAGTCTGGGTCATCCATTCCAACGCATTCAATTCAATTCAGGGGAGTTTCCTAATTCGATTTAGATTCTCATTATGTTTGTGTATTGCTCCATTCCAGTATTTGCATGATCTAATTTCTTTGCTAGGGACTAGCAAAGCCTAAGTGTGGAGGTGGGGGTAATATAACCCCTACCACTTGAGTGAAGATTAAACCAACCTTACATGAATTTTATGATCTTAATTCTTATTTTTATTAATCAACAAGTTACTTAAGTGTTCAATGATAATTAATTGGTATGGTTTTACAATCTTAGGAGTTCAATTCATGAATTTGAAGTTAGTAAGAATTTTTTGGATAATGCTCATTTAGGCAATTATTTCATGCACAAAATTTTTGTTTACGACCAAGACAATTTTTTATATTGACTTCTGCAAATACCAGGGAGGGGTGAGCAAGAACTGAGTTAACGATGTAAGTCAAGACTTGAGTTTAGGAAGTTAATCCATTTCGAGCATCCACTAAATACTTTGAGCCTTATCCTTACCACTTTGATATACACCATTTCATGCTTAAATTCTCTATGTCCCTACTAGTTGTATCCTAGTAAGTTAGCCATTTATGGGTGTTTAATCTAAAAAAGGGTTAAATTTCATAGTGATATGTGGCCTAAGTATTGGTATACATACTTGGAATGATCCCAACTGTGATATATATAAAAAAAAAAGAGAAAAGAGCATCATAGTGATATGTGGCCTAGGTATGTACACTTGTACTTGGAATGATCCCTACTATGAAAAGAAAAAAAAATATATGTTGATAAACCTCATATTATGGTAAACTTGTTAAGATTACTAACTAGGGAATGTCATTCCACTTTCAAAGTTACCAATACGTTTCGAACCAAGCCAAAGTCATTCTGATATTCATTTGAACTACTAACTTATGTGGAGACTAAAATCAATAACTTAGCATATTCTTACCCTTTCCAATAAATGCAGAGGTTCAATAAGAAATATTGCATTGGAGTAAATTTCTTTTTAGCACTTACCGCACTAAAATCTTATTTGAGCATTATCTTTTATTCAAGCTAATGGAGTTATGAATGGTTGAATTTTTATTGACTGTAGGCTTATCAATTGAGTAAAGCGAATTTCTATAGTATGCTTTGATTAATTTTTTTTACAAGGATGAGAGATCATTTGAATTTATGTTATGTTATTAGTTCTTCATTCAAGCCAGTAATTTGAATGATCTTTGCTAGGGACTAGCAAAAGTTTAAGTGTGGAGGTGTGATAACTTCCTAAAAAGAAGTTATCTAGTGTTTTATTTTGACTTATTATTTTACTATAAATGGAATAAATGATCTAAATGAATATAAAATATAAATAAATTCATGTTTATTTCAATTATGGATCATTTGATTAAAATTATATGTTTTCTTATTAGAAATGCCGAAGAAATCGACTCGGAGAAGAAAAGCTGGACTTAAATATTTTGGCCTGCACAATATTGTTATAACATCCAATTTTGGATGTTATAACATTTCTGGACAGATTTCAAATTTAAAATTCCGAATTTGCTCCATTTTCAAATATGGAAGGATGCGTCTCTTGGGCTTGGGCTGCTCATTTTTAGGCAGGAAATAACCTCCAACCAGACATACGAAATTGGAGAGGGGAGAGAGAGTTTTGGAGAAGAGAAAAACTAGGGTTTGCGAAAATCCTAGTAAAGAAGAAGAAGACCGGACCGGATCTTCAACGGCATAGGATTGATCACATCTTTGAGTGGAATTTCCTGCATCATTTCACTCTCTTAAGCATGTCTAGTAAGATCTTTCTTGTTTGGTTTCATCCCTCCATCATGAACTAATCTCATAGATCTTGTGTGTTGTTAGTACTTTGTTTGTTATGATGTTTTGATTTTAATTTTCTTATGGATGTTTGGAATATTATCTTTATTAAATTTATGATTTTACTCTTGGAATGTTTGGCGTAAATTCATCTTTAATTTGCTTGGCAAGATTCGAGAGAGGAGTCAGGCTAGATGATTGTTTTCTTTTATGCGGAAAGATTCGAGAGAGGAGTCGCGTAAATCTTTAACCAAAGTTCTGTTTTTATACTACACTGCGAGATTCGAGAGAGGAGCGGTGAAAGTTTATCATGAATTTAAATATAGCATAAATGTAGAAAGAGATTTCACCTTTTGCTAGCAACTTTGATTTGTATGCTTTATTTTAATCTCTTCCATCTAAGTTAGAGATAACTAGATGATTTAGAGTATTGGATTTCAGAGATCGAGAGATAATGACATCCGCTTTTAAATCGTTGCAAGATAATTAATCAAGCATTTCATAAGATTACATTATAGAAATCATCACCATAAGCAAAGGAAAACAATACACAAGATTATTTCCCAAACTGATATTTCTCCAATTAAGTTGATAAAAGTATTTATAAGTAATTCTTGTTTAGTTTTATTATTAGTATTAAGTAATTTTTCATTATTAAAAACTCACTTTAATCATCCCACTTGAATTTAAAGAAAAGGTACAGCTAGTACTTGCGAGCACTAAATTAATCACTTCTCCGAGGGAACGATCTTTTCTCACTTTATATTACTTTCTCCGAGGGAACGATCTTTTCTCACTTTATATTACTTTATTCGACACGTGCACTTGCGTTAAAACGTAGATCAAAACATATTTATCATACTAACCATTTTTCTGACTCAGCAGTGAACTTATGAAGCATATAAATATATGAACATGTTAGTACCAATAAAACAGTATAAGCAGTATAGGATCATAACCATATCACATAACAATGTAACATTAAAGCAGCATATTTGTGTAAGCAATAAATCCATGTATCAGTATTTCAGCGTATGCAATAATTCCATGTATCAGTATGTCTATATCAGTGTATCAGTATATCAGTGTCTCTGCATATCAGTATATCGGTATTTCTATGTATTAGTATCTGTGAAAGAACATAATAACTGTAGGAACATGTCGGTAATCATAAATAATATAAGCAGTTATGAAACATTAGCATTCATATAAGTTATGGAACATGTAAGCAGTGTCAGTATCATAACTATATTTATATCACGGAAGCAGTGCAAATACATAATTTCATGTCAGTTTTCATGTCTATAAGCATTTATCAATGTACCTTTATAACCCTTTAAATCAGTACTTCCATGAATGTTTCGTTTCTTAGGATATATTAGGGGCGATTCGAATCCTTTTTCCTTTTTCCTTTACCCCGAAGGGTCCTTTACCCCGAATGGTCCTTTACCCCGAAGGGTCCTTTATGTGCATGCATTTCAAGTCGCCCGTAATATAACCTTGTGTCGACACGTTTACATAATAATGAATTATTCATATTTATTAATCGCCTCAGAAGTAATTCGCCTGTTTGCCTTTATCAAGGCCATACAATATAGCGACAATAAGTATCAGTGATAGCAACTATGCATTTAACATTCAGTATAATAAGTGTGCATATGTAAAAAGAACATAAAGCAATAAAGCTTAAATGAAACAGGTAGCTCTCACCAGCAGTATCAATGTTCATAGCATTGTCATGTCTATATGGAGGTGTCATCCTTCGCGGTATCTGTATAGCATCATATCATTTAGGGCATTTATATCGGGGTTGCACCTCGCTATAGCTACAATATTGATTACGATGATAACATCATTTGGAAGCTTCTCCACTAGCTCATCCACCACTTTTTATGAACCTACTGGTTTTCATTGTTTACATTAGCTGGTGAAATAGTAAAGCAAATCCCAAATTTGTTATAACAATACTGTCATTCCATTCCTCACTCAAGCAGCAATACAAACATAGAAACACATAGCGGCCTGCCAACATAAATACTATAACTCTCCCATTGAAACATTTAGAAAATTGAACTATAGATATAGCAGCACAACCCCTGGATAAAAGCAGCTCACAGACCAAAGCTTTTCTCCAGAACAATAATACTAAAAACATTTAACATGAAGGAGAACCTTTCCCCCACCCCAGGAATTAACTTATAGCAGTTACTGTAAAACAAAACCAAAACTAGGCATATACCAAATCAAGCCACAACTGGAACGGTCACAGGTATAAGAAAAGATTGATAGCAGTGAATTGGTAACCATCCCCTTCCCCCAGCAATTACCAAACCAGACCACCGAAAACAACTAGAAGAATGATAGCAGCTGATTTTCTTTTCTAAAACAGTGACCAAACTGAAGCATGAAACCCTCACCATCAGCCAAATCAAAATCAATAGAAACCCCTAGAACACACTGCATATACTTTTCCTCCCAGGAACCCAACATCAACATAAAAGTTAAGAGGAGAAGAGAGAAACAAGAAGCTTACATCGATTTAGGGTAAAACCGAGGTCCTGCTTCGGCAAAAACTCACAATCCGACAAAGCTCCAGCTCAACCAAAGCCGCAAGCTACTAACCCTTGCACACGATCCGTGAACAACCACGAAAAATCACTGCTTTTCCGTGAGCTTAGGAGAAGAAGAGGAGAATGGAGGAGAAGATCGGCGTCGTGCCCTAATGCGACACCATCGAGGCAGAGGGAGGGAATGACAAAAGTCGATCGATTTGGTAGGTTTTGAGGCAGAGGAAACAAAGCCCACCACTTAAAAAATCATGCCAGCCATGTCTATTTGCAGCCCAACGTAAACCAAGGCCATTAAAGATGAAATTAAACAATAGCTATTGGCACACCACACTATAATAGCTTTTGGCAGTTCACATTTCCGGCCACATGACAAACCCACACAAAGCCTCGAATAGCACACCATTTTCAGCTAGAAGGCAACCTCTATGAGCACACCCATTACATTTAGAGTAATTAGAAAAGTACATATTTCGTTAAAACATTTTGAGTGCCGCAACGCGTCAATTCAATTCATACTAAACTTTCAAAACTATGCAGAGTTGACACTGATTTATATTTTCATCATAGGAGACGAACTTTTATGTACTTTTATTATTCATTTGGATCATGTCACATTTGGGCCGTTACAAATTCTTCCCCTCTTATAGAAATTTTCGTCCTCGAAAATAGGACTCGATATAAATTCTCACATATGACATTATTTCCTTTCCCATGCATTCAAACTTTCACTCACTTTCCCATGATCCGAACTCCTAGAATTAAAGCGATTGACAAACCGCCACAATAAACAAGAAACGCAACGTATTAGTCCATGAAGCAAGTACATTATCATCATATTTCTTTCTTCGTTCACTGTTTGGACTTTTATTTGTAGTCGTATATAAATTGTTATCTTAATTTTCACGTTAACGGAATATTGACGGTTTACCTTATCATTTGCAACCACTCGTAAACCATAACATGATATGTATATTGCGATCTCTCACGTTACCATTTTACCTACGCACATGTCATCACTTATCATTAGTCGCATTCCTTGCACAAGTTTTAAAATTTAAAATTTCCTGCAATATTACATAGTGTATTCGTGTAATCAATTGGCTTTTATCTCGTCTTCTTCACATACTTTGTTTATTCTCATTCGCAATTCATTTATTTGTTATGTTAATTCTTTCCTATGTCATTTCCTTCCTATGCACCATTAAGACGTTCATTATTCATAGTCATATTCCGCGGTCAAATTTCTCAATTGTTGATTTATAACACTTCTTGCAGAATGATCTATATCATATAGAATGTCAGTTGACTTTCGTTTTCCTTAGCCTCGTATTTTCTTATTCACGTTGTACCTCAATCATGATTTTAGTTATAGTTTATAACGTATTACTTACTTTCTCATTCCTCGAAGTTAGTACATAATAGCGAAACGATGTACTTGGTGACCTTATTTCATTTATATGCCATATAAGACGAAGATAAACTTCAATTCACATTTCTTTCCTTAACTATGACTTGCAAATGATTTCAAGGCTTTGACAATGAATATGGTCATGTAACCTTTCTACGGACGTTTAACAGTGTTTTCATGACAACAAAATATGATGTGTAACTCGAAGTTAACTTTTCAACCCCATAAACTTTTTGTGAACTAAGGGTCAGATATTTACCATGTTGTAATTCTTTATCTTGTTTCTTTTCCTTCATCTTTCTAACATTATCTTTGTAACACCTCTTTCAAATCCATATAACATATCAACGATTCGGCCGAAATCCAAGATATATTATATAGAGTGAAAGTGAAATTACAATTCATTATAGTATTTACTTTGTTTATTCATTTCCTTCAATGTTACATACCCATCATAACATTCTCCTTTTTGTCTTAGCAATAAGTATTTCATGATCTTTATTTATAATTCATATGATCTTCATAGCTTTTACATCGAATGTCGTTATTTAAACTTACTACGGATATTTAAGCGGGCTTATATTGAAAACAATCATGTCTTTTATGATGTTAGAAACCTTTTATCTGTGCACTCTTCCTAAGCTATTCTACTTTCATAATTATTCTTCCTTTACTATGCTGTATCATATCTATAAGTCTATTTTCATTTTTATCAAATAATTTGCAATCGTTGGTCATCTTATATTAAAATGGAGAGATTTTCTATCTTGACTACTCTTCATATTTGCTACTCTTCATATACCTTTGCTATTATGGTTAATATTTTATACTCATTTGAAGCCGCATGATAGATATCATATATATGTAATCATTCGAGTAGTAGCTCCATATTATGGGTCGGATCATTTTTCTCTAGCATCTTCTACATCCTAAATGAAACCACAAGAACAGGAACTAGTAGTAGTTTTTTTTTTCAACGATATTTCCATCTAGTTCTTTTCCATCTAAATATAACATCTATTCGATCTAAAATTAACTTAAACCCAACAACTTTCTGTTTCATTTACCATCATATATTTCTGAATTTAACGATACCCTTCTCTCTTCACACATCAATGTTTTCTTTTCATCCTCTCATTTTAAATATCATATTCATTTCATGTTTTCTAAGATTACGCGTCGTTTTTATCCTTACTTGTTATAGTCGAATGATTTCATTTTGAAAGGAACCTAATTTAACTTAAGGAAATCCTTCCTTTTGGGTAATCTTCACCTTAGTGTTTCAGTCTTAACATGTCACACTTTATGCACATTCTTATAAATTTGTTTTGCAAAGATACCCAGTGCTTTTACATATATAAGAAATGTTTCTTGGAGAACATATTTTTTGCCATTATTACAACCGGTCATGTCGGACTTGTAAGTCAACTTTAATTTGAAGCTAAATCATTTTTGCGCATATGGGCACCTTAACGATAAGCACAATAATCCTTGATATTGTTTCATATTTCATCTAATCAAAATTATTTTGATTCCTGCGATAACACCATACACGGAAAGTGATAGGTTTACTCATTCCATATTCACTATTTTGAGTCATGAACATTTACTATATACACTCATTTTGTCATTATGATAGTCGTACTTTTGTAACATTCACTTCATCCTTGCGGGAGTATAATTTCGTTAATGAAGAATTTGTTTCTTATTTAGGATTACTCTAAGGGTACAAGCAGAGACAATCATATATATTGTATCTTTTTCATCAAACAGAATCAGTTTATGGGTCAACTAGAACTTTCATTATTCATATATCCTGCGTCGAATGTTTAAATCGTTGCTTATCCTATCATGCCCTCTTTGTAACCCTTCTTTCAACACGACCTATAACAATTTTCGTTTTCCTTACACATGTTTGTGTATACCACGTTGTTTTCAAAACTATGTCCGTCATGTAAGCTACAGATAGACTTACAATGCATATTCATTTACCATTGCTTCTTCTCACCATTATAAATATTCTCATCGTTATTTAACTTTTCTACGGATGTTTAGCAGTGTTTCTATAAAAATTTATAACCATTTGCTTCTTGTAAAAAGTTAGAGCCCGTTATTTGTACATCCTTCAATGTGTATTCAATTATTTTACACGTGATCCTTCTTTCCTTCTATGCACATTCATCTTTCAATTAGTCCATGTTTCATTTATCTACGAAAAACAATACAAAGTTATTTCACTTTGCAAATATTTGGGTTGACTTGAACACTGAGAATAATATCAATTTTCACTCTATGTTCGTGTAAAATCCATTTAATTTCTATCATTTCATATATTCGTTCAAAACCATTCGTCTTAATTTGCTTTAGACAGTTTCTGAAAAACATTCTATAAGCGATCTTCTCACCTCAATATCATGTGTGCTTATTCAGTACTCACTACAACCGAACTTCTTGGAAACCTAGCTCTGATACCAAATTGTGAGGCCCCCATTTAGACCCCACATACATCTATATCTAAGCTATGTTCATAACATGTGTCCCAGGTTGAAGTAAGGCTAGTGAATACAAAATAAAACACATAATAGAAATTTACTTTCATACCTTGAATTATTCGCCGAATCTATTCTGTCTTATTATAATCAGTTCTTTTGGTTGCGCGTATCCAAAGTTACGTCTGTTACCTACAAAATTTGACGACGGGCTTAGTCATAAAAAATATGACTAAGTGAGGATATACCTCTTTCAATGCTGTATCCAATTAAAATAAACTTATGCATTTCAAAACATATTTACCATACTAACCATTTTTCTGACTCAGCAGTGAACTTATGAAGCATATAACTATATGAACATGTTAGTACCAATAAAATAGTATGAGCAGTATAGGATCATAATCATATCACATAACAATGTAACATTAAAGCAGTATATTTGTGTAAGCAATAAATCCATGTATCAGTATTTCAGCGTATGCAATAATTCCATGTATCAGTATGTCTATATCAGTGTATCAGTATATCAGTGTCTCTGTATATCAGTTTATCGGTATTTCTATGTATTAGTATCTGTGAAAGAACATAATAACTGTAGGAACATGTCGGTAATCATAAACAGTATAAGCAGTTATGAAACATTAGCATTCATATAAGTTATGGAACATGTAAGCAGTGCCAGTATCATAACTGTATTTATATCATGGAAGCAGTGCAAATATATAATTTCATGTCAGTTTTCAAGTCTATAAGCATTTATCAATGTACCTTTATAACCCTTTAAATCAGTACTTCTATGAATGTTTCGTTTCTTAGGATATATTAGGGGCGATTCAAATCTTTTTTCCTTTTTCCTTTACCCCGAAGGGTCCTTTACCCCGAAGGGTCCTTTATGTGCATGCATTTCAAGTCGCCCGTAATATAACCTCGTGTCGACACATTTACATAATAATGAATTATTCATATTTATTAATCCATCAGAAGTAATTCGCCTGTTTGCCTTTATCAAGGCCATACAATATAGCGACAATAAGTATCAGTGATAGCAACTATGCATTTAACATTCAGTATAATAAGTGTGCATATGTAAAAATAACATAAATCAATAAAGCTTAAATGAAATAGGTAGCTCTCACCATCAGTATCAGTGTTCATAGCATTGTCATGTCTATATGGAGGTGCCATCCTTCGCGGTATCTGTATAGCATCATATCATTTAGGGCATTTATATCGGTGTTGCACCTCGCTATAGCTACAATATTGATTACGATGATAACATCATTTGGAAGCTACTCCACTAGCCCATCCACCACTTTTTATGAACCCACTGGTTTTCATTGTTTACATTAGCTGGTGAAATAGTAAAGCAAAGCCCAAATTTGTTATAACAATACTGTCATTCCATTCCTCACTCAAGCAGCAATACAAACATAGAAACACATAACGGCCTGCCAACATAAGTACTATAACTCTCCCATTGAAACATTTAGAAAATTGAACTATAGATATAGCAGCACAACCCCTGGATAAAAGCAGCTCACATACCAAAGCTTTTCTCCAGAACAATAATACTAAAAACAGTTAACATGAAGGAGAACCTTTCCCCCACCCCAGGAATTAACTTATAGCAGTTACTGTAAAACAAAACCAAAACTAGGCATATACCAAATCAAGCCACAACTGGAACAGTCACAGGTATAAGAAAAGATTGATAGCAGTGAATTGGTAACCATCCCCTTCCCCCAGCAATTACCAAACCAGACCACCGAAAACAACTAGAAGAATGATAACAGCTGATTTTCTTTTCTAAAACAGTGACCAAACTGAAGCATGAAACCATCACCATCAGCCAAATCAAAATCAATAGAAACCCCTAGAACACACTGCATATACTTTTCCTCCCAGGAACCCAACATCAACATAAAAGTTAAGAGGAGAAGAGAGAAACAAGAAGCTTACATCGATTTAGGGTAGAACCGAGGTCCTGCTTCGACAAAAACTCACAATCCGACAAAGCTCCAGCTCAACCAAAGCCGCAAGCTACTAACCCTTGCACACGATCCGTGAACAACCACGAAAAATCACTGCTTTTCTGTGAGCTTAGGAGAAGAAGAGGAGAATGGAGGAGAAGATCGGCGCCGTGCCCTAATGCGACACCATCGAGGGAGAGGGAGGGAATGACAAAAGTCGATCGATTTGGTAGGTTTTGAGGCAGAGGAAACAAAGCCCACCACTTAAAAAATCATGCCAGCCATGTCTATTTGCAGCCCAACGTAAACCAAGGCCATTAAAGATGAAATTAAACAATAGCTATTGGCACACCACACTATAATAGCTTTTGGCAGTTCACATTTCCGGCCACATGACAAACCCACACAAAGCCTCGAATAGCACACCATTTTCAGCTAGAAGGCAACCTCTATGAGCACACCCATTACATTTAGAGTAATTAGAAAAGTACATATTTCGTTAAAACATTTTGAGTGCCGCAACGCGTCAATTCAATTCATACTAAACTTTCAAAACTATGCAGAGTTGACACTGATTTATATTTTCATCATAGGAGACGAACTTTTATGTACTTTTATTATTCATACGTGTAGCACTCGGCCCAAAGGAAGGGTGTTGTTTTGTTGGGATCACACACTCCTATATGGTCGATATAAGTATTTTAGATTTTGGTATAAATCCCATGTGGCGACGGTCGGCCCAAAGGAAGACTATCTGTCGCATAGGACCTAAAATCTCAAGTCCCTATATGGGGCCAGTCCATTGTTGGCAAATAAAGATACACTTTACTCTGAGAGTCTGACTGGCCGCCCTATCAGTTTGACTAGTTGCATATATGACATTTATTACGTATGTTGACAATTTTTAAATTCATGTTTGCAATGTTTATTTGATGGGATTTATGTTTATGTAATTTTATTTTTTTTCTCTGTTCATAGTGAATGCATCATCTATTTCCGCAAGCTAAAACGACATCCCAATTCTGAATGGGTCCAACTTTGACAAGTGGCAAGACCACGTAAAGATCGTTCTAGGATGCATGGACCTAGACTACGCCTTAAGGACTAATGAACCCATTCCTCTTCCTGAGTCTAGTACAGCCGAGGAAAAGGCCGTCTATGAGAAATCTTATGAGAAGTGGGAGAGGTCCAATAGGATGTGTCTTATGGTCATGAAACATTCCATTCCTGAAGCCATAAGGGGTGCAATGCCTGAACTAGAAAATGCCAAACAATTCCTTGCTGAAGTAGCTGACCGGTTCACAAAATCGGATAAGGTTGAGGCTAGTACGCATCTTAGCAAACTAGTCAATATGCGCTACAACAGCAAGGGGAACATAAGGGAGTACATTATGGAAATGTCCAATCTTGTTTCAAAATTGAGGGGACTTAAATTGGAATTTTCTGAAGAGATTCTAGTCCATCTTATTCTGAACTCTCTTCCCGCACAGTTCAACCCCTTCAAGATAAATTACAATACTCAAAGGGATAAATGGAGTCTCATTGAGCTCATTAGTCATTGTGTGCAAGAGGAAGAGAGAATGAAACACGACAGGACAGAAAGTGCTCACTTGGCATTTCAAGGCAATGCAGGCATGAAGAAAAGGAAAAGGGATGTGTCTAAGGGGAGGGAAGTAGCTACCACTAGTGCTGATCCAGGGATGGCAAATGTGCAAAAGGGGAAGGGTAAAGTTGTCTCCTGCTTCTTTTGCAAGAAAGTAGGCCATGTGAAGAAGGATTGCACTGGGTACCAAAAGTGGCTCATAAAGAAAGGTAATTCTCATATTTTCGTTTGTTCTGAAATTAATCTAACTGAAGTGTTACCTAATACTTGGTGGTTAGATACTGGTGCAACTATTCACATAAGTAACTTAATGAAGGGATTTCTAACATCAAGATCGCCAAATGAAAGTGAACGGTTCATCTACATGGGCGATGGAAACCAAGTTGTTGTTGAAGCCATTGGAGTCTATAGGCTTAAGTTAGGGTCTGGTTTTATTTTGGATTTGGAAGAGACTATGTTTGTACCGTCGTTTAGACGGAACCTAATTTCTATTCCATTGTTAGACAGATTTGGTTTTACTGTCACTTTTGGTAATGGAGTATTTTTTATCTCTTTTAATTCTAAAATTGTTGGAACAGGCTCTTTATGTGATGGCTTATATAAATTAGGCTTAAATTCTTCATATTGTGA
Source organism: Dactylorhiza incarnata (assembly GCA_033032865.1). Taxonomy (NCBI): domain Eukaryota; kingdom Viridiplantae; phylum Streptophyta; class Magnoliopsida; order Asparagales; family Orchidaceae; genus Dactylorhiza; species Dactylorhiza incarnata. Next base: position 25,432 of record JAWHQI010002179.1, on the reverse strand, counting down.
ATCCTTGCATGTGAATAATCGAAAACTAATTAATGAGAACTCGTATAGTTTATGGCATAGGCGGTTAGGACACATCTCGAAAGAGAGAGTAGAGAGGCTTGTGTCTAGCGGAGTTCTAGGCCCTTTGGACTACTCAGACATTATGGTCTGTACGGGTTGTACAAAGGGAAAACAGACAAACATTAGGAAGTTTGGTGCTAAATGGAGTTTGGGCGTCTTAGAGGTGATTCATACAGACATTTGTGGTCCATTCCCTACAGCTTCATGGAATGGTCATGAATATTTTATCACCTTCATAGACAACTATTCTCGATATGGGTACCTATACTTAATACATGAGAAATCACAGTCACTGGACATGTTTAAAATCTATAAAGCTGAAGTTGAAAATCAACTAAATAAGAAGATTAAAGCCGTTATATCCGACCGTGGTGGCGAATACTATGGTAGGAATGACGGGTCAGGTCAATGTCCAGGACCGTTTGCCAAATTCCTACAAGAGTGTGGCATCGTCCCTCAGTATACACAACCAGGGACTCCACGTCACAATGGTGTTGCTGAGAGACGTAACCGCACCTTAATGGACATGGTTAGGAGTATGGTTGCTCATACCTCCTTACCTGTGTCATTATGGGGCGAGGCCTTAAAGACTATAGTTTACCTCCTTAATAGGGTGCCCAGTAAAGCAGTGCCTAAAACCCCATATGAGTTATGGACTGGGAAACTTCCTAGTATAAGGCATCTTCATGTTTGGGGTTGTCCAGCTGAAGCTTGGCCCTATAGGCCACATGAGAAGAAGTTGGACTCCAGAACCATTAGCTGCTACTTTGTTGGGTACTCTGAGAGGTCTAGAGGCTTCAAATTTTATTGTCCTTCAACTAAGACTATAATAGAGATGAATAATGCCAGGTTTCTTGAGGATGTTGAAAATGGTGGGAGAAATTCAGTTAGAGAGTTCACCTTTGAAGAAGAACATGTAATAATTCCCATGATTGATGTTGGAAGTGGTGAAGCGGATGTACCCTTGCAAAGTACTCTTTTCGTACCTTTGCATGGTGCAAGCGCCTCTCATCAAGATATTGAGTTGAATCCCACTGATGCGGTAGAACCTGAACATCCTCCACCTCCAGTGTCATTAAGACGATCCACTAGGGAAAGGAGATCAGCCATTTCAGATGATTATGAGGTATATCTCCATGAGCATGAGTTTGACATAGGGCTGGAAGATGACCCGACATCTTTCAAAGAGGCCAAACTGAGTGCTCACTTTCCCGAATGGTCGAATGCTATGATAGAGGAGATGAAATCCATGAAAGACAATGGCGTTTGGGATCTAGTAGAATTGCCTAATGGGAAGAAACCGATTGGCTGCAAATGGGTATTTAAAACCAAGAGGGATTCGAAAGGCAATGTCGAACGATATAAAGCACGTCTTGTTGCGAAAGGATTCACTCAAAGGGAGGGCATTGATTATAAGGAGACTTTCTTCCCGGTTTCCTTAAAATACTCTTTTAGGGTCATCATGGCACTGGTGGCTCAATATAATCTGGAGCTTCATCAAATGGATGTCAAAACGGCGTTCCTTAACGGGGATGTTGAGGAAGAAATATATATGGTGCAACCAGAGGGTTTAGAACACCTGGTGTGCAGAATATGGATGTCCATTTACGGCTTGAAGCAATCATCGCGTCGATGGTACATGAAATTTGATCGCGTCATTACCAGTTTTGGTTTCAAAGAGAACATCGTTGATCAATGCATTTACCTTAAAGTTAAAGGGAGTCGATTTATCATCTTAGTGTTATATGTGGATGACATTCTATTAGCAAGCAGCGATACAGAACTTTTACATGAGACTAAGGCCTTTCTTTCGAAGAACTTCGAGATGAAAGACCTTGGGGAGGCGTCTTTTGTGCTAGGCATTCAGATACATCGTGATAGATCACGAGGTATATTAGGTTTGTCACAAAAGGCCTATATCGATAAGGTGCTAAATAGATATAGCATGAAGGGGTGTCCACCTGGTGAAACACCTATTGCCAAAGGAGATAAGTTAAGTTTACTCTAGTGTCCTAAGAACGATCTTCAGATAGAGCAAATGAAAGATATCCCTTATGCTTCGGCAGTTGGGAGTCTTATGTATGCTCAAGTTTGTACTCGTCCAGATATTGCATTTGCTGTTGGTATGCTTGGCAGGTATTTGAGCAATCCCGGTATTGACCATTGGAAAGCTGCCAAGAGGGTGATGCGATACCTCCAGAGAACAAAAGATTACATGCTCACCTACAGGAGATCCGATCAGTTGGAGCTGATTGGGTACACAGATTCAGATTTTGAGGGTTGTCTTGACAGCAAGAGGTCCACATCAGGTTTCATCTTCATGATGGCCGGGGGAGCAGTTTCGTGGAAAAGTGTCAAGCAGACACTTATTGCTTCATCCACCATGGAGGCGGAGTTTATCGCTTGATGAGGCATCTAATCAAGTGATATGGCTTCGAAATTTCATTTCCGGACTTCAAGTTGTGGATATAGTCGAGAGACCGTTGAAGCTGTATTGTGATAACAAAGCTGCAGAGCTTTATTCCAACAACGACAAGAGTTCAGCACGATCAAGGCACATTGACATAAAGTTTCTTGTCGTCAAGGAAAGAGTTCGGAATCGTCTAATGTTTGTCGAGTATGTTAACACTAAACTCATGATTGCCGATCCACTTACTAAGGGCTTGCCGCCTAAAGTCTTTCTGGAGCATGTTGCTCGTATGGGTGTGGTCAGTCCCTCTAATGTGCTGGTTTAGTGGGAGTCTGTAATTTGTTCTTTGCTTATTTTAGTTTGACAGACATTTGTGTGCACATTTTATTTTGATGATTCTGTGATAAAATTATGTCTGCCTTCTTTATTGTTTAGCAATACATATATGTCTGAAGTTGGCAGGGTTAATTATTGGACTCGTTGGAGTCATAAAGAAGAACCAGTTGGAAATAGGCATAAACGATCATATATTATGTAATTTCCATGCTACACATCCCCATTTTGATCCATGTCGTTGAGAGTACTTATACCTGTGATATGGAAGGTCCTGTCACGATTAAAGTGATGACGACCGCCATGTCCCGTGTCGGTATTTTTCAATGGACCGGATTGTTGGAAACGTTGGTAAATCTTGACGATTAACTTTTGACGTCATAAAGTTTGCATAGTCTATATTCGGTATGACCCATTTGGCCCAAGTGGGAGATTGTTAGACAATATTTTGTATGTGGGCCTACATGGGTCATATAGATTATGTTCACAGTCGAGATTTTGACTATATATATATTTGACCCATTCAAGTTATGATCATGGCGGGGTCAAATTGCGTTTCCGTTGCGGTTTTGCCAAAGCTGCAGTACTTTAAGTTAAATGTGGACTTGTTATGTTTATGTGTAGAACTTAAGTTGAATTAATTGTGGCCCTTAGATCCGTGATGGGAGGAAAAGGGACATGACTATAAAAGCTTGGGTGTGGTTCCCATCTTGACCTAAGTTCCTTTTCTCTCTTGAAATCCCGTCGGATGAGAGGAGCGATTGTTAGAGGGCTTAGGTCCAAGAGGAAGAATGCACCCTCCTACGGTTTTGCTTCGTGCCGATTCCGACGCTATCCCGCTGCGAGTCGCTGCTGTCGCTGTGCTGCCCCCGTCCAGTTCAAGGCTTCTGCAAACCTTCATCGACAGCTAACATCTCGTTCCCATGGCTGGAGGTATGCGATTTTCCTCCTTCTTCGTTGTCCTACGAGAGATCCTAAGTTAACAACGGGAGCCGGCGATGGGATCTCACGTAGTCCAGGAGGTTTTGGAGCAGGGGTTCCGTGACTACACAGGAAAATTGATCTTAAACACCTCCTTAGTGACCAAATATAATTCATCACTAAAGACACATCTTCAATGGCGGAATAAACCTTTGGTCACTAAAAACATATCTTTAGTGACGAAATATAAGTTCTGCTGCTAAAGTAAATTTTATAAAGTATTTAGTGAACAAAAATAATTTAGTCACTAAAGTATTTACTTAGTGACAAAAAATTTAGCCATCATCAAAATTTTGGAGTTTCTTTCGTAAAAAATTTCATTTATTTTCTCTTAAATGAAAATCAATTTATAATAAAATATCATTATACATATAAGCTAAGCTAATTAAGTGACGAAGATTAGTTTCGTTACTAAAAATATACATTTAATGAATGAAAATTATTTTGATCACTAAATACATTTAGTGGCATGTCTTTTACAACCATCTTGTGACGAACTAAATTTGGTCACTAATGTCTTTAGTGATCAAAATTTAAATAACTAAAAACCAAATTTCTTGTAATGATAGGATCTCCCGCAGGCGAGGATGTGTTTGCGGGCACGGAGGGATTGTCAAATGGGATTTGCTAATAATAATATCCTAATTTTATCAAGGAGTGTTGACCCTACAAATTCAAAATTAAGTAGTACGTAAGATATATTTTTTCATTTAAATTATATAATAAGTAAATTCAACTAGTTGAGTAGTTGGTATGTTTATTCCTTTCAATTTTATCATACTATTTTCCTTTAAATATATTTATCTATAATCATTGTGTATATACACAATATAATAGTAATAAATATATGTATAAAAATGTATAGATAATATAATAATGTGCTATTGTTCATTTATAATTGATATATTATATTATTGATGGTGCTAACTACTTGTGAATAGTGTGGGACAGTCAATAATACTCCTTTGCTCTCGGTTAAAATGTTTTTTAATGCGATTGTTATCCGCACAACAGTTTTGGTTATCCACATTATTTTTGTATGTCTTATTATGTGCCTTTTTGGTTTTGGAAATGCCTCTTGTGCGTGCATTTTTAGGAAAAATGATCAAATCGAGATCTACAACTTTCGTAACTATAATGAATTTTTAAAATATATGCCTAACTATAACGAATTTTTAAAAATATGTCTTGTACAGGCATTTTTAGGAAAAGTGTTGAACACAAAAGTTGTAGATCTCGTCGAGATCTACAACTTTCATGTTGAACACTTTCCTAAAAATACATGTACAAGAAGTATTTCCAGAAGACGCATATAATAACTCGTATAAAAATGTGTGGATAGTCAAAACAGTAGTGCGGATAACATTCGCCATGGACTTTTATTCTTGCTCTTATACTACGCGTTTCAAGGTCTCACCCTGAAAATAAAAAGGTAGTAAAAATAAATGATACATTATTAATCATTAAATTATATCCGTTTATATACTGTCTTCAAACAGAAGCCACTAGTTTGATGTTACACGTTGCAGCTTGTAAAAGTAAAAAAAAAAAAAAAAAGTAAAGTACACGAAACTGAAAATGGGGGTAAAGAAATGACAGCTGTCCCTATTAAGAACCAGCAAATTGTAAGGTGGTCCCCACGGACCCCACCTAGTTTTACCCTCAAAGTCTCAAACGCTCCCTCTCTCGGATCCGGTTCCCCTGGAGTTCTTAGGGGAACTCCAGGGGTAGAGTTCGTGATTCGAGCCCGATTTGTGTTGAATCTTAAAATGTGGTTAACACGAAAGTTATAGATCTTCCTGAGACGAATAACTTTCATGTTGAACATTTTTTGATATGAAGTCGTTTAGGCCCCCGATTTGGACCCCGAAAAATAGCTATTAAGATAAATAATGAATGATTTTTCTTATCAAATCTTGCAAATCAATGTATATAAAGATATCCCATTATGGTGTGTGAACGTGGACCGCTGTGGGCCATTAAAGTAATTTTAATTCTTCCTTCAATCAATTTTTTCTCATTATATTTTTTATTTTATTAATATATACATATTAAAAAGAAAAAAGATTTTTGGCTAAACATGGAATATTCTTTTTTTTTTACCTTTTAGTTTACAAAATTAAGGAGAGAGAAAAAGTGGAAGGGTCTCATCTATTTAAGATAAAATAAATAGAGGGAGAATGCTGATAAAAATATAGGAGAGAGAAAGAGAAGGGGAGACTGAGACATTAAATAAAAATATAAATACAAAAGAGAGGGACACACAGAGAGAGAAAGAGAGGGTGAGAGAGACACCACGGTACTCAGTCGGCGACGGCGGGCTTCGCCCGCTCCCGGCTCAATGTTCTCGGGAGGCTTTCAGACGCATCTAAGCGGGCTTTGCCCGTGCTCGACGTGCCGTTGCGGGCTGCGCCCGCAACATACACATATGTGTACTCAAAATGACCATAAAAATATAAATCATAATTATCATTTTTATTTTGTAAAAAAATGTACGTGTTGACGTTAAATATTTAATTTCTCTCCCTCTCCTCTCTTTTTCTTTCTTTCTAAAATTAAACACCTCTATACGGCCCTCTCTCCACCTCTCTTCTCTCTCTTCTTTCTCTCTCTCTCTCCCTCTCTCTCTTCTACGTAGTATGGTGTTTAGTTTTTTTTTTAATCATGAATTTTAAAAGTCATACGATACTTCTTTTACACTGATTTAGATCCCTATATGGGCATTGTATGGGCATTGTTAAAGGCAAACCAAAAATGGCTATTGGCAAACCAATTTCTATGAGTTATTACGCGGCTTTTGAAAATACGCTTTGTACATGCATTTTTAGGAAAAGTGTTCAACACGAAAGTTGTAGATCTTGTCAAGATCTACAACTTTCGTGTTGAACACTTTTCCTAAAAATGCATGTACAAGGCGTATTTTCTTGTTATTTTCAAAAAATTCACTATAGTAACGATCAGGGCGATTTTAGGGCCTTGTGCGTGCATTTTTATGAAAAGTGTTCAACACGAAAGTTGTAGATCTCGACGAGATCTACAAATTTCGTGTTGAACACTTTTCCTAAAAATGCATGTACAAAGCGTATTTTCAAAATCTGTGTAATAACTCATAAAAATTGGTTTGCCAATAGCCATTTCTGGTTTGCCTTTAACAACGCCCTATATTAATGCTCAAAGGCTGTTCCGTGTTGCCTGTACACAATATAAATTAGGGTGGTGTTAAAGGCAAACCAGAATTGGCTATTGGCAAACCAATTTCTATGAGTTATTACGCGCATTTTGAAAATACGCTTTGTACATTCATTTTTAGGAAAAATGTTCAACATTAAAATTGTAGATCTCGTCGAGGTCTACAACTTTCGTGTTGAACACTTTTCCTAAAAATGCACGCACAAGGCGCATTTTCAAAAAAATCGCTATAGTTACGATACAATACGCCTTGTGTGTGCATTTTTAGGAAAAGTGTTCAACACAAAAGTTGTAGATGTCAACGAGATCTACAATTTTCGTGTTGAACACTTTTCCTAAAAATGTATGTACAAAGCGTATTTTCAAAAGGCGCGTAATAACTCACAGAAATTGGTTTGCCAATAGCCAAATCTGATTTGCCTTTTAACACCACCCATCAATTATTCTCTGTCTCTCCTTTCTCCCTATCCCTCCTAGCGTTAATAGTTAGCCAAATAAAGCACCTCATTAAATTTATAGTCATTAAGATAAATAATAAATGTTTTGCTTACTAAATCTTGCAAATTATACTATATATATTTATATTTATATAAACCTCTACAGTGAATTTGTATTTCCAGCTGCCATTAAAATGGAAGAAATAAATGAGTGAATCAGCCCCCCATCACCATCATCATTCATTCCCTCCCGTTACCATGCCTTGCACGCAATAGCCTCATAATTTCTTCATGCGGCTTCCACCATAAATACCTCACAAGTGACTACTAACCAATTCTCATTCATATTATATTATCAACCCAACCACCTTCACAAAATATATAGTATCCCACCCCTCATATTCATCAATCCATGCAATTATGAGCCAAAAGACAAACAACCCACCTATATAAATACCCTCCTCATGCACCTTCTTAGGCTCAAGGAGCTAGGTCGACACCGCGGCGATCATGAGCTGGTTTCTTCGAGCGGCCGTCATGATGATCGTCGGAAAGGCGGCCGACAATGCTGTCAAGGCGGATGCGCCGGCGAAGAAGAACGAGGTTAAGGTGAAGATCGCGGGGTGCGAGGGGTTCAGGGTCCCGCTGCACTACCCGAGGTTTAAGAAGGAGGATTACGAGAGGATGGAGGAGTGGGAGATCGACATGCTGCTGAGGCAGTACGGGTTGGAAGTGCAGGGGTCTTTGGACGCGAAAAGATCGTTTGCGATGGAGACTTTCTTGTGGCCGGATCAAATCTAGGTTAATTATGGTTTGAGATAGGTAATTAATGAGGTTATTATATATTTTGTGTGGTTTGGACTCGAATTATTCTCTAATGTTATCAGGGTGTCGAGCTTTAGAGATGGTGTAGGTGGGTGAATCATAACCATTCGTTCTGGTCTAGACGGATGTGATCGTTGAATCGAGAATCCATTAAAATGGATTGTGTGGCTGAGATTTGTAAATAACTCTTATCAACACGTATGAAATGAAATAATCCATTATATGCATATATACGATATGATAGTGGTAAAAATTATATAAGGTACAAATTATATAATTTACACTAATTTAATTTTTGCTCATTAATTATAAGCATATATATTAGAATGATTATAATGTTGACTATATTTTTAAAATTAGCAAAATATATGTATTTATATATGTGATGTGAAGGATATATTTCAAAGAAGGAATTGAGGCTTTGAAATTAAAATTGAAAGTTAACTTTTATTATAGTTTATTCTAAATTTGAACTCCGAAAAGAATAAGCAGAGCTAGGTGTTCGGCACTGCTCCACTTTTAGGGATCGAACTCATGAAAAGGTTGGAGCTATAATTATAAAGGCAATTGTTACGAACACTACAGATTTGACTATCCACACTCGTATTTAGGTGTTTTTAGGGCCTTTTAAAAAGACTAACCATACTCTCCTTCCCAAGGAGCCGCCTCTTTCGTTGTTGTTCGAGATTCTCCCCTTTTCGCCTCCTAATCGCTTGCCTCACCGGACCACCGCTAATCGGCAGGATCTAATTCGAGTGTAGCAGAATGCAGATTAGCAGAACGGCGCTCTTGTCTTCTTCCCCTCATCAATCACAACTTGGATAAAAATAAATTCTTATAAATCAATTGCAATTAATTGTATTTTGATGGTGTTTTGAGAAATTTATTTATATCAATTTAATTTTTGTATAACAATTTAATTCTAATTGTATTTTGATGGTGCTTTTATTTACAATCCTTTAATTTTTAATTTCTATAAATTTCTTGTAACAGTCATTATAATTTTTGCCGATTAACAAACAAGAAAACAGTGTATTTTTGTGCCTGAATGGATGTGGGAATTGGGATCACCGAGATTTTAATAAATAATTCTTGCATCCAGACAAAACCGGTAAATGTGAGATGAACCGGTTTGACACTGAATTAGGAAAAATTTTGTGAACTCGTATTTTCTATTTTTTGTGAGCGGATTGTATTTTTAGTTTAAAATACATTTTTTTTAAAAAATAAGTCACGTAATTTTAATTTACTTATTTTTATGCTCATTTTAAGATCTCATATGTATATGTTACAGTTTGAAAATACGCGTGTTAACAAATGATTTTCTTGAATACAATTACAGTTGTAAATTACATATGTTTTTTACGACTGTAAATATAACTATGAATACATTTACAGTCGTAATTTCAACTAAAAATATGATCCCACACCATCTCATCAAACGCTACGCGTACATAAAATTCTCTCCACTGAAATAAGACCGTGTCAGTTCCTCTCCGTCTTGGATTTCGCCGTCCTAACACTGTTAGTTACTCGTCGGTGGGGGTGAAAAATTAAGGTTCTGTACGTTTGGGACAACTGAGTCAAAGTGGTGTCATCAGGCCGCATGCACGAAAATCGTGGAATAACGATAGATTGGGCCACGGCTATTGTCCCGTTTTTTATTCTGAATGTCACATAGAACCAGCAGCCATTATTTAATAGTTAATAAAGGAATTTTCCTTTAGATATAATGGGAAGGGTTAAAGTAGGACTGAATTCTAAAAAAATGGAAGGTAGGAGACTGATTTCTTCAAAATAAAAAGTTTGGGACAGTAATAGATATAACATGGATGACTGAGACGGTAATAGATATATAGTATATACTCAAGTCATAAGCCCTGAGCTTTAAGCCCTAAGCTCTAAGCCCTAAGCCCGCGTGCGCACACACACACGCATGCACACACACACGCACACACACACACACACACGCACACACGCGCGCGCACACACACAGGTTGATTTGATATATAATATTTCTTTAGGTTTCATTTGACATGGCTTATTTGCTCCGGTGAGTTTCGACAAAAACTCTACCATCACAGAATGTATGTTTGGCTTACATTTGGCATGGCAGTGGCTATGACCGCCAATAAGAAAAGAAAACTAGTTTTGAACATAAAAGTGAACGAAGTTACTTAGGTGAGGTCGGGCGTTCACGAACGATAGTTCATAACCACCGCGTTCACGATCGTCGACGCTCTCCCAAACAGGCCCTTAATCTCTCTAAAAAACTACGTACGGTTGGAGCACATTGTTGAGCATGAAATCTCCTTCATCCTTTTTACAACTTCATACACCCTTCACACCATGAACCTATTTCAATCTCGTCCACAATTCAATAATCTATGATCAAACAAATCTCAAGAATTCTATCTTGGCAGTGCCTTGGTGATCATTTATGAACCATCATGATCAATGTGAACTTAAAATTCAAGGCAAGTTCACAACTCAGTTCCAAACACCAGCATTTAAAAAAAAACAAAATCTCTATTTGTGCATCATAGGCTCCCAATTTGGCTTCTCAACAAATACAATTCACTCTGATTAGCGTATTCAATATAGATATATTTATGTTATGTTTGGGACGGATGTGGTATGCTAGGAAAGGCGGGAATAGGAAATCGTTGCCGGGATAAGAGCTGTCATAAAAGCAATGATGAGAAAATTATAGGAACGGTAAGGAGATGCGGACCTACGAAACATAAGCTTAATTGAAATATGCGGAAAACTCATTTTAACTTTTTTGAAAGTTGGAGGCTTCACTGCTTTTTAAAAAGACCCGAAAACATTTTTAATTAGTACAAGCATTTTTCCCAAGACTGTGAAACGAATTGCTTCTAAGACAAAGATGACAGTGAGAATAGAACTTTTCATACCGCCAACTTCAAATATAAAAAAAATCTCTGCGAAAAGCTCCCCGCCTTATTTGACCGCATCTGTTCACTCAAATGCAACGGACCAACATCCTAATCACCCCGCCTTCAAATTAATGAGGCTTTCAACATAGCCATCACAAGCGCAAGACACGCGTATCAATATCGATCATTAGACCACGGCAAATCCGCCCACATTTCAAATACTATCATGCATGCAGGCGGTTCTCACGTATTTTTTCTTTTTCCGATCGCTCCCTCTCTGCCCTTCTCTCACTCGAATGAGGATCGACCCCGACCCTCCTCTTCATTTGGAATTGAATTGAGATGATCCATTTCATGATGGAGTTACATTCTTTCTTAATTCAATGGGTAACTAAGTAATCTCATATTTTGTTTTTCATTTTCTACATATATACAAAAGATTTGTGCCTTTAGATAATAGAAAATTTTGATATTGAACATGAAATGGACTCATTCATCATTCAAAGGGTGGTCATTGTGACAATAAACCGAGAGTGTATTAAAACGGCAATATATTTACCCGCCAAACGATTTTCTCTACCATTTTATATTTTCTCTCATTTATTTTACCTTTTGTATTGTTTATTTTTTTCCTCATCTTTCATATTTTTTGTTTATTATTATTTTATTTTACAACAAACATCCAAAGCTAGCTATTTTCACCAAAACACATTTTTTCACCACCACTCCCACATTCACATGCTCTTGCTCGTTCCGTTTTTACCGAGAACAGTAATTTTAGAGTGTTGTTAGTTGCTAGTAAGTCACATATGACAACTAGTAAATCATTACTAATAACAAATCATGAAATCTACAAATAGTTATTCATAAATCATCTTGTTATTAGCAAACAAATATTATTTTTTAATTCCTCATCGGAATAATATTCATTCGGCTTTATTTGCAGCCCACTAGCTCTCCACCTAGAATCAAACTTGAGTTTACTATAGAAAGAAGAGATCAAGAAACATCAAGAAACACTATAGAAAGAAGAGATGCGGAAGAAAGCATTTACAAACGCCTTGAAATTAAATCGGAGGAAGAAAACACTAGCAAATCTTTACATAAATGAGAGAAGCTTAATGCCGGGTGGCCTGGAGCATGCAACGAACATTCACGCGGGGGGTTTGGCGATGTGATTGGAGATGATGACGAGATGTCATGGCGCAGTCGTGCATGGGTTCGGGGATGGGATCTCCCGCAGGCGAGGATGTGTTCGTGCAAGATTAGAGTAGCTTTCGCTCGGGGTGGTGGGGATCGTGAGCTAGGGCACGGAAGGGTTATGTGAATTGTGTGTGGGGTGGTGGTTTGCTAGTATTAATTGTATTATGAATTTGAAACTAAAACATTTTAATATTTTTGGGGTATTTTTGATAGTATTATTTTCCTTTAAATATATTTATCTATAATCATAATGTATGCATAACATGCTAGTAATTGTTGTGTGTGTGTGTGTGTGTGGGGGGGGGGGGGGGGGGGGGGGGGGGGGGGGGGCTTAGGCTCTCCAGTGCATCAAGCGCGCAAGCAGTTAAAAGGAGAATCAACAGCAAAACAGCAAGACGTCATACGTGAAAAAAACCGGAAAAAAAAAAAAATCACGGGGTCAGTATGGGGCTGACCAAATCCACTAGCTTGTAGGCGGTTACTGTTGAATTTTTTGGGTCTGCTATCGATCAAGAGAACCAACAATGGATAAAGAAGGTTTTATATCTCAACTAGGCAATCAATTACAAATACACACGGCTGAATACAAGTTGCATCCAACTTGAATCACAACAGCCTAAAGAAAGTAAGACTTTGGACACGGACAAGGTCCGCTTCTCCTCCCGAGCACACCTCGCTGGTGATACTCGCTCAGATACTCGCTCCTTGCCACAGAAGCTCGTTACTCGCTGTCGCCGGGCGATATTGACTGTCGCCTGGGCGATAGCTCTGATCCTCGCAAGCTCGCTGCTCGCGCTCCAGATACTCGCAGGCTCACTGCTCGCCAGCTCGCACAGATACTCGCACGCTCGCCGCGCGCGCCTCCTCTCCTTCTCGCTGTCGCCTGGGCGATATCCACTGTCGCCGGGCGATATCTCCTCTACTCGCTACTCGCTCAAGGAACTCGCCGAACTCGCTCCAAGTCCGATGCTCGCCGGGTAGCACTCTAGTATCTCTAACTCGCTCAGAGTTGATGATACTCGCGACTTCTGATGGCTATACTCTTCACTCTCAGAGTATATACTCGTCACTGTCAGAGGTGTATTCTTTAGGGGGGTACCCCTCTATTTATAGGCAAACTCAAGGGGGGCGAGAGTAGGAGCAACCGCCGCGCGAGATCGCCGATACTCGCACGCTGTGTCGCCGATACTCGCACGTTGTCGCCGATACTCGCACGCTGTCGCCGTCGATAGCCACTGTCGCCGGGCGACAGCTCACTTCAAAAAACTAACACTCCCCCTTGAAGTGAGCTCCGGGAACAACTCCAAGCAATGAGCGAAGCCTCCGGAACGGCCCCGCAGATAGGGGCTTTGTGAATATGTCCGCAAGGTTGTCTTCGCTCTCACATGCTCTACAGTGATCAAGCCACCCAGCACCTTCTCTCTGATGAAGTGATGCTCGATCTCAATATGTGGTGAGAAATTTCAAAGCACTAAAAATAATGACACGATATGATAAGCAGTTATGAATGAAGTTGATATAGTGCAACAAAATTTCAAGTAATAAAAACCGCAAGTGCACGGTGTACGATTGTAATACCGATACAAGTACGAGTCGATCCACAGAGAAGGTCTAAATTCTACTTTAATCCAGGCGAATTATGAATAAAAGGTTGGATTGATTTGTCTAACAAAAATGAAATCTTAATTTGAGAAAATAATTTATGAGAAATATGTCTCGGGTGCAATTTTATTAAAAATGTTTAATATATGATTAATAATTCATCGCATCATACAAATATATTTGAAATTATGATTCACAAAAGCCCTTTATTTTTATAAATCATCAAATTATTTTGTTTATTGCTTTCCACATATCGCATCAAAATCACTTAAGCATGTAATATATGCGAGCAATGAAGACAAAAATTAGGTGATAGAAATATAAGAAAGCCATTAGAAGAGTCCGGAAATTTGCTTCGAATGCTAATGATATTTCGCGTGCTCTCACGCCATATTGCATCGAACTTTCGTAGGCATGCAACATGTGTTTAAGGCAACACAAAATATCAAAATTTCTAATAAAATCTTTGGACATGCATATCATTGTTTGAAGCGATGAATTATAATAATAATCACATAATTAATTTAATGAACCATCAAATTGCACCCGAAACACAAGGAGACTACTCACGCATAGTTGCAATATGAAAAACTATGGAAGATATCATCATGAACAAGAAAAGATTCAAGAAAAGAAATGATTTTATTAATAAAAAACAAGGACTTACAAACGTGCGCAAAGCACATGTACAAGCTCCCTCTAAATCTTCTCCTTCCACCGCCACAATATCTCTCATAAACTCACAAATGCAATCGTACGTAAACTCTCACTTTTCAGCTCTCCATTCCGTCTCCTATCTTAGTAAGGAGAGCTATTTTTATAGTGAGCTCTCACAAACAATTCACAAAATAAAGAGGAGGAAAAATCTAACGTCACTAGCTCTCAAGAAACGCACCATGGCTAACAGCCATCAATATTGGCGTCAATTGATGGATTCAGCCATCAATATTAGCGTCAATTGATGGATTCAGCCATCAATATTAGAGCCCCTATGGGGCTGAATTAATTCAGCCATCAATTGGAGGTGAATTAATTCAGCGCTATCATGGTGCTGAATAATTTCAGCACCAATATTTCCAATATTCAGCGCCCATGTGGCGTTTGGATAATTTAATGCGGCGGGCCGATATAATTTAGTAATGTATCGGCATTTGATTAACTGGAGTAACGAACGTGATGATGGCGACGTATGGATCGGTGCCAAACGGTCATCCGACCTTAATCCTTAGACTTATTTGCTGCATTTTGTTGTTGTTTCCGCATTGTTATCTTCAAAAAATTTTAATTGATAACCTGACAAACACAAACAAAAATTACCGTGAAAAGCATCATTTTAAATAAAATTTGACATAAACAATTATAAAATAAATGTGTTTTGGTGATTTCATCAATGTGTTTGGTCCTCGCATGACACACTGGATTGGTTACCAGTTTCAATGCACTCTCATTGTCCCCGCGAAGCACAGTAGGTCTGCTGACCTCCTCATCCACATCCTCCACTAGTCTCCTTAGCCAGACACACTCCTGAGCTGCTAAGGACGACGCCTTGTACTCGGCCTCCGTGGTAGAAAGGGAAATGGAGTCCTGCTTCTTGCTACACCACGAGATAGCAGCTGCTCCACACAAGAACACATACCCTGATGTCGACTTGCGATCATCAGCGTCACCTCCATAGTCTGCATCCGTGTATCCGTGCAGCTTGAAGTTAGACTTCTCCTCATAGGACAACCCCATCTCAGGGTGCCCTTCACGTACTTCAGAATCCCTTTGGCTGCCTCCAGATGAGGCTTTCGCGGCTCCTGCATATACCGACTAACTCGGACGACAGCAAAGGCGATGTCCGGCCTTGTGATAGTCAAGTATATAAGACTCCCCACCAGTGCCCGAAAGATCTTCGGATCAGGTAGAATCCTCCCTTCTTCCTTCCGAAGCTTCAGCCCAGCCTCTAGAGGAACGGAACTGCTCTTCCCTTCTTTCATGCCGAATCTTTCGACGATCCTCGGCATACGCCCTCTGGGAAACATCCAGTCCGCATCTTCTCTTCTCTACTTGGAGGCCAAGGAAATGGTGCAGTTCACCAAGATCCTTCATCTCGAAGCGTATGGAAAGCTGCTCTCTCAGCGCCGCGACCTCCTCAGGGTTGTTCCCTGTCACGATCATGTCGTCGACGTTAGCAGCACTAGCACGTGAAGACCTCCATCCTTCTTCACGAACATGCTGGAGTCTGAATCTGAGGCATCGTAGCCGCAGAACTGCAGGTACTCCGCAATCTTTCCATACCAGGCTCTCGGCGCCTGTTTCAACCCATAGAGGGCCTTCTTCAGCTTGCAGACGTGACGCGGCTGGGACTTGGACACGTATCCAGGTGGTTGCACCATGAATATGTCTTTGTCGATCTCTCCGTATAGGAACGCGTTCTTCACGTCCAGCTGCCATAGCTTGCAACCTTGGCACGCTGCCAAAGCGATGATCGTCCTCACCGACGTCATCTTCGCTACAGGACTGAAGGTCTCCTCGTAGTCCTCTCCGTAGGTCTGTGAGAAGCCTCGAGCGACAAGCCTCGCCTTGTACCGCTCCACTTCTCCATCATCCCTCTTCTTCACCTTGTACACCCACTTGCAGGTGACAGGTTTGATGCCCTCCACCATGGGAACCAGGTCCCATGTCTCATTCTTCTTCAGGGCCTCCATCTCTTCCTCCATGGCCTCGTCCCACTCCTTGATGCCAACGGCATCCTCAAAGCGGGCAGGTTCCCTTTCGTCGAGTGGTCCTGCGAAGAAGCAGGAAACCAGACTCACAAAGTTCCCCTCCTTATAACGAGCAGGCGGGACGATCGTCCTCTTCGACCTCCTCAAGGCTTGGCCACTTTCTACCACTCCGGTAGACTCCTCTGCTTGAGCTCCTCTCTGAGCTCCTCTCTGAACTCCTCCTGAAGCAGTGCTCTCCCTGCTTCTTGAGTTCGCAGCTCCCCTGAGCCAGAAGCTCCTCCCGAGCCAGATGCTCCTCCTGAGCCAGATGGCAATGGAGCACTTGGAGATAACTCCAACTCCACAGTAGGGTCCTCAGTGACCCACTCCTCTTCCTTGCTAGCTTCTCCACTCTCCGGCAGCTCCACAGAAGGGACTCCCTGGTATGAGACCAGTTCGTCAAACACAACGTCGCGCGAGACGACGAACCTGTGAGTCTGCGGATCCATGCACTTCCACCCCTTCTTCCGCTCATCGTAGCCGATGAAGATACACTTCCTCGACTTCGGCTCCAACTTTGTTCTCTGAGCGTCTGGGACGTGCACGAAGCAGGTAGAGCCGAACACCTTCATGTGACCCACATTGGGCTTCTCCCCGAACATGAGCTGGTGTGGAGACACCATCCTGTTAGGACTCAGAGGTAGCCTGTTGATCACATGAGTAGCGCACGCCATTCCCTCCGCCCACAAGGCCTTGAGAATGCTCTTGGCATGTAGCCAACTCCTGGTAGTCTCCACCAGATGGCAGATCTTCCACTCTGCCACCCCATTCTGCTGCGGGGTGTGAGCGCAGGAGAGCTCCCGCCGAATGCCGAACCTTCTGCAGAAGGAAGCAAACTCGTTGGAGGTAAACTCCCCTCCATTGTCGCTCCTCAGCTTCTTGACTCTGCGGTCCAGCCTCCCCTCCACAAGCTCCTTCCACTCGAGGAACTTGTTGAAGACTTCTGATTTCTCTCTCAGAAAGTATACCCACGTATAGCGGGTATAGTCATCCACCAGAACCAGCACATACTTATTGTCTCCATAAGTACGGGTGGCGCACGGCCCCATCATGTCAGCATGTACGCACTCAAGAGGTGCCTTACACCTGGTCTCCGACTTGTCAAATGGAAGTCGATGTGACTTTCCGTATTGGCATCCGTCGCACACATGGCCGTCGCCGTAGGAAGTGAGATGAGGCAGACCGCTCACTAGGTCCTTTGCCGCCATCATCTTCAGCTTGTCCATCCCCACATGACCCAGCCTCTCATGCCAGATCACAGCGCTGTCGTTTGTCTTCAGCTTGTCCACGTAGGCATTTGCAGACAGGACATACAAATCCTTCACCCTTCTCCCGGTGAGCGTGACGTCAGTATCGACAGACGAAAGGTTCTTCAAGAACTTCACTTCCTTTGGTCCAAACAGTACGTGGTATCCACCATCCACGACGTTAGCCACTGAGAAGAGGTTCTTCTTCATGCCAGGCACATGATAGACACTCTTCAGTGTCACTGGCTTCTCTCTACTCCCAAGGGACACCTTCCCTTCTCGCTCCACTGAATGTACCGTATCATCCGCAGTGATGATAGCATCTGTTACTTCATATGCTGCCGAGGAGGCGAACTTCGACATATCTCCTGTGAGATGATGCCCGCAACCGGAATCCACTATCCAGTCGTCCTCGAGGTTGATGGAGGCTAAGACATCGACTGACGTTGCCGTCATCTCTGCCAGGAAACAATTGTCTCCCCTCTCACCGCCCTGGTGACCTCCACCTCTTCGATGGTCTCCACCTCTCTGATGGTCTCCACCTTTCTCAGCAACATGACCGGCTGGAGATTAGACCGGCAATCCTTTGTCATATGCCCATACTTCTGATACCATGTTGAATTTTTTGGGTCTGCTATCGATCAAGAGAACCAACAATGGATAAAGAAGGTTTTATATCTCAACTAGGCAATCAATTACAAATACACACGGCTGAATACAAGTTGCATCCAACTTGAATCACAACAGCCTAAAGAAAGTAAGACTTTGGACACGGACAAGGTCCGCTTCTCCTCCCGAGCACACCTCGCTGGTGATACTCGCTCCTTGCCACAGAAGCTCGCTACTCGCTGTCGCCGGGCGATATTGACTGTCGTCTGGGCGATAGCTCTGATCCTCGCAAGCTCGCTGCTCGCGCTCCAGATACTCGCAAGCTCACTGCTCGCACTCCAGGATACTCGCACGCTCGCCGCGCGCCTCCTCTCCTTCTCGCTGCCGCCTGAGCGATATCCACTGTCGCCGGGCGATATCTCCTCTACTCGCTACTCGCTCAAGGAACTCGCCGAACTCGCTCTAAGTCCGATGCTCGCCGGGTAGCACTCTAGTATCTCTAACTCGCTCAGAGTTGATGATACTCGCCACTTCTGATGGCTATACTCGTCACTCTCAGAGTATATACTCGTCACTGTCAGAAGGTGTATTCTTTAGGGGGGGTACCCCTCTATTTATAGGCAAACTCAAGGGGGCGAGTAGGAGCAACCGCCGCGCGAGATCGCCGATACTCGCACGCTGTCGCCGATACTCGCACGTTGTCGCCGATACTCGCACTCTGTCGCTGATACTCGCACGCTGTCGCTGATACTCGCACGCTGTCGCCGGCGATAGCCACTGTCGCCGGGCGACAGCTCACTTCAAAAAACTAACAGTTACAATAGTTTGAGCTCTCGGAAGGATGACATACCACCGCTGCTTTTACAAGTATTTTGAGGAAATCTTCTGCGGCGCTTGCGGGAGCGATCTCTGGAGCGGACTTTGAATCAGTCGCTCGCGCGAGCATAACGAATGAGCGGGAGAGCTGTAGGAGTCACAACTGAGCAGTCAAATTTATATATATTGCATGTTTTGTAATTATAATTCCATGAAATCTGAGAAATTTATTAGCCCTTGTAGATTCAAATTTGACAAATTTAAATGCAATAATAAAGTACTAGTTCAGGTTTGATCACAACTACAGCACTTTAATTTGTAGCCACTATTAAGAATGAAAATTTTTTAGGTGAGTTACTCTCATCTATGATTATGGTGAGAGGAGCGCATCTAAGAAATACTGCCGTATTTCTGAATTAAAATACTATTAGTATTCTTAGATAGCAGATCCGCGGTAGAATCTGTGATCATACGGCTATATTTATCCCCCACCTAAAACTAGGTGAGAGAACGCACCTAAAAATCTCTAGAGGAGAAATTTATCCCCCAACATTTTCATCTCTAGAGGAGAAATTTAAAAAAATGTCACTTTAAATTAAGCACAATTAATTAGCATAATTAGCGCATGATCTTATTATTTGGATCGGATTAACTAACCTATGCGGGTCACATCTCAAATTGAAGGTTACAAATGGGCCTTTTTATTTGACGCTCTAAGGTGTTCATTTTGTTTCACCAACAAAATGATTACTTCTCTCCTCTAAAATTATTTGAAGCACTAAGGTGCTTGGGCTGCAGCCCGGTACGACGTTAGGCGAGACTCTCGGTAAATGTTGTCCCGATTCGAAGAGGGCTTAGGTCGTTACAGCCTGTATGATGTCATGCTCGGTTAGATCTGTAATAGCTGCAATAACTGCATATATCGTGTCTGCCCTTGAGATCAGTGGTGTCGGCTGAGAAGTCACACTTGTTGAAGACAGGAAATTTCCGACTCCAAAAATTCGGATCAATGCAGCCGAAGGTTACTTGTCCAGCGATCCGACTCGATGGCTTGACGAGCAACAATGAAGAGGCTAAAAGAGCAACAACAAGACCCCGGGTGCTACGACATGGAGGTCTCACCACGTACCCAGAAGCTCAGAAGAGACTTCCCCTCCACAACCAAAGATGAACGAACAGGGTACGAGGAAGGCACCAACTTGGCGAGTATCAAGAGTGACGGCCAAGAATGACGAGTCCAAGTATTCAAAAGCGGGGTTCCGAAAGCTTGGCCAAAGGTGCAGTTCCTTGTACCCCTGAGTCCCTATTTATAGGAAAACCAAAGGGGAGGGGGTCTTATTTATAACCCAGCCCAACACGGCGACTATGCGACATTGAGGGGATCTCGCCTGGCTTCGACGAGCATCGCCTATGATCGCCCACCTGGGGAGCAGGAGGGGTTGCTCGCACATGCTCGCCCATACTCGCCAAAGCCTTCTACTGTTCCTGCTGGCTGAGTTGTCTTTAATCTCTGACTCCTGACTTCTGTTTTGACCTTTGACTTTGACTCGTGCCTACGCGGCTTGAATCAGGTCCTACCCTGAAGAATATGGGTTGTACAACACTGCTCTCCTGTTCCATGTTCCTCACAATTGCAGAAACAACATCTGCAATAATATCTACCGCATTTGCTTTCTTCTTTTTTATCTGTGGCTCAACCTCATCAACTACATTGCCGTCCACAGAATCATCAATGTAGATCTTGTTCATTGCCTTAGATGCAGTTGCAGCATGCATGAGCTCCATTGGCTCTATCAATCCCACATATCAGCTAAGTCGCCCTAATTCACGATCACTTTTCTGCTATAATGTTTTACAGTCGGGTGTGTCTACAAGTTTAGTTTAAATTAGACTCGTAAAATTTTAAAATATCTAAACATGCAATTAATTGATAAAATAAAACATTATCTGAACATGGTTGGCCCATACATCTTCACTGTCTACCTTCACTGCATTACACCCCCAATCCCAACCAAATACACTAGTATGCAACATTGCCGATATCTTTTGGTAGTATTTATTTCATGTTTTTTATTCGTGTCATTATCTTTTCCTTACTAATGACCACATTGCAATCCTCCATAATTTAATGCTTGAATTGTCGTTGTATAAGCGACACTTTTCCATCCACTAGCAGCCTTGCTCCCCAAACTCTGTTGCAGTGGATAAAACACAATTCATCTATGATGTCCAGAGAATATATGACCGTTCACTTACTTTGACACTTTTTCTTTGCTTTTATCCATTTAATATCTGCACTTTAGTTAAACATAAAACATAGTAAAGTGAAAATTATAATTAAAAACAAAATAAAACAAATGTTATTATATATATTTATTTTGCAAAAAATATTAAAAAACAACAAAATATATTTAAAGAAACATAATATGATTTAAGCATCAACAAAACATCTTATTTCCCACAAACATCTTATTTCCCACAACGAACATGATATTCATTGAACATGTTTATATCCATAATATCTCTAAAAGTGCTCCAATCAGATATTGCTTGAACTGCACCAACTGCATCCGCATGCTCAAAACTATCAGAACTTGCGTCTTACACTAATATCTCTGCATCTACTTCGGCAAATAATCAAACATGATTTTCTAATCTCCTATCTATGAGTGATGAGGATTCATCATGGACTCTCATTTATGAGAGAACCGGGTGGCGGTTACTCCCATAAACCACTCTCCCCATTACTTTAGTGGGAGAGAGTGGGAGGTCAAAGCCGGAACCGTCATTCCTGCCGCCAACCGTCAATCCGAAAATACGCGCTAAGCACGCCAACCGCAACGTGCACGGCGACGCCGTCCCCTCCCGTCGGTGAGCGGGCCGCGCCAAACCACACTCCCCGTGGGGTGCGGCCGAACCGCACCCCTAATGGGGTGCGATCGAACCACACCCCTAGTGGGGTGCGGCCAAGCCGCACCCCATATGGGGTGCGACAAGCCGCACCCCACTTGGTGTGCGGCCAAGCCGCACCCACATGGTGCGGCCAAGCCGCACCCACGGGGTGCGGCCGCGCCGCAAGGGGTGCGGCCGGCCGGACCGCACCCCTTAGGGGTGCGGCCGGGCCGCACCCCCTTGGAGTGCGGCCGGACCGCACCCCCTTGGGGTGCGGCCAAGCCGCACCCCCCCCCCCTTTTTGCGGGGGTGCGGCCAAGCCGCACCCATCTTTTCGGGGTGCGCCCCAGCCGCACCCCTCCCCGGGACGGGGTACGGCCGAGCCTCCTCCTCCTTCCGGGGTGCGACCGAGCCTCCTCCTCTAACGCCTGAGCGCGCTTAGAACGCCTCCGCGCTCACGCGCGCTCAGAAAGCCTCTAAGCGTGTTCAAAGCGCTTCCATGTTCGTCGCGCGCTCAGAACGCTTCTGAGCGCGCTCGGAGCATTCTCACATTTTCGACTCGCTCACATTTCCGACTCGCTCGCTTTTCCGACTCGACTCGCTCAATTTTTGTCTTTTCAGTTTCTCACTTTTCAGGAACAGCTTGTCGCCTTTCCTCGAAGGGCAGGATGGTCATTTACGAAAAATGGTGATCCGTGGGCTCTGAACCGGAAAATATGATTCGTCCTCCCAGGTGGTTATGGTGGTTACAACGACAAAATTACCGGGCTACCCCCGGCCAAAGCTATAAAAGGACCCCCTAGGCTTCATTTGAGAGGACACCGCCTTGATAACCAGAGAGAGCTCATTGAAGATTTCCACGGATTTCTCCTTCGGCGCTTGAAGATCTCCTTCGTGGACTTGAAGTTTTCCTTCGTCCGAAAGGCGACTCGGCAGTCTCACTTTCGTCTCACGGAAGCGGACACAGCGCTCTCACTTTCGTCTTCACGAAAGCGGACAAGACATTCTCACTTTCGTTCTCTACCGCTCTCAGAAGGAAAAGACTTAGTTTTTCCGAGAGGTGGCCTGTCACCCTCGGAACGTGCTCTCTCTCTCTCGCTCTCTCTAATATTGTAACGAGCGGCGGCCTGTCGCGCTCGAATTCTAAACACCGGACTGTAACCTCTCAGAAGATAGTGAAGTTTGGTCGGCACAGCCCCGGTCGCGTGTTTTTTTTACCCTTTCCGGATTTTCTACGTTAAAACATCCCATGCACTCAACGAATTTCTCTGTGACTGTTTGCGCGCTTAGTTCGCTTCCGAGCTAAGGTGGTTCAATTCGACCGGTCTACCAAGAGCCCTAAGCGACCCGCAACAATGAGAAAATTATGTAGAATGTAACATGCGTTTATAATTTGAACATGCATGTTTAAAATTATAAGCAATTTATAACTTAATATGAAATAAATCATAATGCATCATACAAATTAATAATCATTTGCATGCACATTGATGTCATAGAAAGATGGTCCTCGTAAAATTACCCATTATTTTTTAAGGAGCTCGAATGTTCTCTCAATAATATTTCTCTCCTTTGATTGTCGGAGATTAAACAACTTTTTGTAGTTGGTGAGATTGTTGTCTTGTGCAGACCACTTTTTTAGACGATATCTGGTTGACCTATATGGTGCAAGATATCTTGAACCGTTAGTGTATCTTGCATCCACAAGGTAGTATTTCCTACTGGTACCTCGAAACGATATGTTCTTTCGAGTGCATTGCGCAACACTCTAGAGTCCGATGATGACCCCTCCCATCCAGACAATACATACACAAACTTCATATTTGAATCACATACGCCCATGACGCTTGTTGTAATGGCTTGTTTCCTATTTGGATACCTACATTGTTATTAATTGGAATTGTAACTTCAATATGAGTGTCATCTATGACGTCAATGCAATCCTATAAGATAATACATTATATATTAATATAATCTGCATACTACATATACATAAATGTATGAAATAATAAAATTGCTCACCGGGAAATGATGTCATCTTTGTGTTGTTGATGCATTAGAAAACTTTATAAAGTCGAGGTCTAATTTCAGATTTGCCCCTAACACCATGTTGAAATGTCCGCTAATTGTATCAATTGAATGTAGATACGTTCCACCGATATCCCGAAATTTCTTATTGTGATCTAAGAATATACTAACCGGCTCTCTAACTGTAGCATTATGTGTGTCTCTTAATAATCCACGCCCAATTAGAATGTTACACGGAGCTTCAAAAAAGCTTTTATTCATTTGAAGTTGGTTAAAAGAGTTGACATATGTCCCACTATATAATTGAGTAAACAACTTCTTCTTAAAATATTCTTAGCATCGACCTCTACAAGATTTCTTCCGATCTTGATTTTCATCATCACTACAGTGGCCGCAGCAAGAGCCACAACTACTGTTGCTCTCCTAAGTCTACGACACTTTATTAATTTCTCCATATACATATAAAATATAGATACACACTTAGTACCTCCACACGCACACAAAAATGCACACATATATACACACATACACACACACACACACACACACACACACATACACACATACACACATACACACATACATACACATGCCCACACACAAACACACACACAAACACAGATACACAAATCACAAAATACCTAAATACAATCACATTTTTATCCAATTTCATCAACAAAACCACAATAATCACAAAATACCTAAATAATACACACAAAAATCACTATGAATACACATCATATATACATACATACATACATTAGCAATAATACCTTAGGAAAAAAATTAATCTTAAATCCTACACAAAGTACCTAAATAATCACATATAAATCATATTAACTTCTTAATAATAACATAAGAATGAAATTGAAACTAATAGGAGGAAGAAATCGACATATATAGAAAGGAAAATTTCCAAAAAAAATGGAAAAAATCGGAAGTTCGCCGAGTTAGCCGAAATCATACCTGAGATGCATGTGAGAGAGAAGTGGATCACCGGAGTTCGCGGCCTGGATCGCCGGCGTTCGCGGGAGAAGCCGCCCTGGAGGTCATTGAGGTCGGGAGAGAAGGCATCAAGGTCGGGAGAGAGAAGGGGTCGAGGTTGATCATATCGCGGGATGGAGCTTTCAGCGGAATTAATCAGGAAATTTGA
>JAWHQI010002178.1:35000-43323 GCA_033032865.1 Dactylorhiza incarnata | reverse complement strand
AAACTTAATATTACAAATATACATATATATATACATATTTTTATACATATATACATATATACATATTTATATATACATATATATATACATATATATACTATATACTATATATACTATATATATATATATATATATTTATACATATATACATATATATATACAATATATATATATACTTATATATATATATATATAAATATATATCTATATATACTATTTATATGTATATACTTATATGCATATATATATATATATATATATATATTTATACATATATACATATATATATACTTATATATATATATGTATATATATATGCTTATAATATACTTATATATATACATATGTATATATACTAATATATATATATATATATACATATGTATATATATAAGTATATTATAAGCATATATATATATACATATATATATAAGTATATATGTATATATATAGATATATGTATGTATATATATATGTATATATATATATATATGTATATATACTAATATATATATATATATATGTATATATACATATGTATATATATAAGTATATTATAAGCATATATATATACATATATATATATATATAAGTATATATATATGTATATATGTATAAATATATATATATATATGCATATAAGTATATACATATAATCAGTATATATAGATATATATTTATATATATATATATATAAGTATATATATATTGTATATATATATGTATATATGTATAAATATATATATATATATATATATATGTATATAAGTATATATATATATGTATATATAAATATGTATATATATGTATATATGTATAAAAAATATGTATATATATATACATATATACATATATACATATCTATATAAACATATATATACTTATATATATAAGTATATATATACTTATATATATATATTTATAATGTATATATATATGTATATATATAGATATATATATACTTAATATATATATGTATATATTTGTATATATATACATATATATATACGTATATATATGTATAAATATATATATGTATACTTAATATATATACATATATATATACGTATATATATAGATATATATATATACATTCGGCATACGCACACTCAGCTCCACCTCTGCCTCTACGGGCTCAGCACCAATCTTCCGGATAAAACTTTCCGCAAGAAAAGAGTGTGACGCCCCCGTGTCGAACAACACTCGAGAGGGGTAGCCCGAGACTAGCACGAAACCTATCCACGTGCAAAACAAAACATGAAAGGCCGCAACCTACACTATTGTAACAAACGAAAACTTAAACTTTTCGTACCTGTTACCACGTCGGGTTGACGTACCGCTTCTTGCTGCCCAAGATTACGCTCTCGGCTGCACTAGGAGGAAACCGCGAAGCACTTGACTCCGCTGCTTTCCCCTTCTCTACAACACTAGGACCGGAACGCACCGATTGTTCCTGCCTCGGCTCCTGCTCAGCTCCGCCCTCGGTACAATACCGATTTATGTGACCCACCTTACCGCACTTGTAATAAGTAACCGGACCTTTGGAACGGAAATCTTCCGAAGGTGCGCCACTTCTCTCCCCAGTCCTAAGAGGACGAGGTTTCTTCTTGCATCGGTTGCCCTCAGACTTCCACTGAGATTGAGACTTGAGAAGGCTTTCCTTCTCCCTGATTGACCGCAAAACCCTTTCGTCGTTGGGTTCGCTCCATGTCGCTCTCCAAAGTGCGAGCGGCTTCGACCAATTCATTGAATCCCGCATTCTTCAAGGCTATGAGTGGTTGCCTTAAACTTTTCCTCAACCCCTGATAGAAGAGATTATCTCTCTCTTCATCATCTGCTACAGTCGTTCCCGCATAACGACCCACCCGCGTAAACTCTTGTAGATACTCGTCCACTGTCTTCTCACGCTGCACCAAAGGAAAGAGTGAAGCACACAGCTCCACTGATTTTCCCTTTTCCGCATAACTAAGACTGGAACGCACCGACTGTTCCAGCCCCTGTTC
The DNA here is from genome assembly GCA_033032865.1 of Dactylorhiza incarnata. NCBI lineage: Eukaryota > Viridiplantae > Streptophyta > Magnoliopsida > Asparagales > Orchidaceae > Dactylorhiza > Dactylorhiza incarnata. The sequence continues at coordinate 41,320 of JAWHQI010002178.1, read as the reverse complement.
CGACTCAGCTCTAACCTCGGAACAAAAACGAACGATGTGGCCCACCTTGCCACACTTAAAACACGACATGGGTCCCTTGGAGTGTGTCTCCCCAGAAGCTGCACCGCTTCTCTTACTAGGCTTATAGGAACGAACTCTTTTCCTTCCTCGGCTTCCCTCCGATTTCCACTGTGAAATGGGAGGTTTCCCTTTACCTCGCCCTTCTCCAACGTCCTTTTGACTCTGGACTTGGTCAGAATATCTCTCCAATGCTCTAGGAACTGCCAACTCTTGAGCCCCATCTAGAGTGACAGGTGTCGCACCCGACGACACCCTCACCGCTAGAGCTGACACCAAAGCCTCTGTTAGCATACGACAGAAATCAGCCGGTGACATGCCCACAATCATGAAGACTGGAGCAGTAACACTGCTCCCCGAAGGCTCCTCCTGCCTCCGTGACGTCCCCGCATCGTCGCCAACATCCTAGCATAAGCAAGGAAAAAGACTCATCAAGCTCTATTCGCAATTCTCGAACACAAGGATACTCATGATCCCGCGCAATACTCCTATGTGGACAATCTCTAATGCGATCCAAATACACTAGACCTCGCAAGAATTACTAAACCTCGCTTTGATACCAAATTGTAACACCTCCCCTGTAATGACCATATAATATTGGGTCCGGCCGGGACCCCACAGCATATAACCGCCACAGCTTTAGTATTAAAAGATGATATTAACTACCCAAACTCATAACTCAGACAACACAGCGGAAACAAACTAAACCACAGAGATTGTCCATAGTACAAAGGAGTCCAACTGGCCTTAAGGCCTTACAAAACAATGTCCAAAACATCGAAGCATTCCATAATAAAATACATCCCAACAAAAGGGGAAAGATAGTTTTTCCCTAAACTACCTCGGCATGCAAGCCGGATATAACAAAGTACGAAGAAAGTAATGCAGGAAATGAACTAAGCACTTCGTGAGGCTTTAGGCCCTTTTGGCCGGCGCGCTGGGTCCAGCCTGCGATTCGTGCCCTGCAACCAAATCACAAAGAGCGGTAAACGAGGGTCAGCTATGGCTGACCACAAGCGGTGTAACAACGTCCCTCCTCCCGGCCGTCCTAGCGGACCCCGGGGAACTACTTCACCCTGCAAGTCAGCACTTCGTATGCAAATGTACATAAAGGAAAGCAACATAAATACTGGCATGAGTGTCACAAGCATCATCCACGTTTCTATGTTGAGCAGGTAATAAAAGGGGCCTATCAATGCAAAATGAGTGCAAGCCCGGGGTTTCACCCAAGGCGCCCTAAAGCGTATGAATCTAACACATCATCATACATCACCAACACAAGGGTACTCAATACTTCCCCACCAGGGCAACAAAACCCAAGGCCAAGCGCTCTCGCTGAGACTCACCTCGCCTGGCCTTCCATTGCCATCGGGCTTGTCTGACAGCTCACACGCTCGGGCCGCCAACAACGCACCAAGACCGATTCTAAGAATTCTGGCTAATCAAAACGTCCCAAGGCCCTGGGCTTACTCTCGGGACAACGTCCACCGATTGTCTCGCCTAGGGACCGTCAACGGATGCAACCGTAGCACAGACATTCTCGTCAGTCAACAATCGAAGGGACTAATCTTGCCGGGACACTCTCCACACGTGAATCTCAGTCTCCACGGGATAGCCAGCCGACCACAAAGACCAATCGCGCCTTCGCACAACACTAGGCATCACAAGCCCCATAATCCGCACATTATTTCTCCGCCCTAAACCCAACATTCGTTACCACACGAAGCTACAAGGGCATCACAACGACGAGTTCGCCGTATTCGGATTTCTAACAAAACCCCTAAAATGCGCGTAAATCAACATCACCGGATCGGACCAACGGCCACCAATCCGGCTTCACCCACAATGCCTAATCCGCTAACGAAGCGGATCTCTAGTGCAAATCATGCCGGGGATGGACACAATCAACCCGGTGGTTTCTCTTGAACCAAGGCGACCCGGATCCCTCTCACTCGACGGATCCGGTGCCAAAATGCAGGAAAAGAAGAGATGCTAAACACGCATCCTAAAGACCGGGAGGAGAAACGTCGTTACCTTTTGAGATCTCCTCCTAGCCATGAGAAGCTTGCAACCACACGGTGGAGAAGAAGCACCTTGATGCCCTCTACGCACTGCCGGTCTCGGATCGGCGAACGGAGCTCCGAAGCTCCGGCAATGGCGGAATCCCCTTCTTCTTCCTCCTTGCCTCCTCCTCCTTTCTCCAACCTAAGAGAGAGAAAGACTTGGAAAATATGAGGGTTTAACTCCTCTACTAAGCCCTAAACCCCCCCCCCAGCCATCCATCGCAGCCGTTGGATCAAATTCCAATAGATTTGGACGGACCGATCTCCTTCTCCGCTCAAAATCGCGGAACAGAATAAACAGGGCGCACGATCACATGCGCACGGTCACTGGTCGTGCGCGAAGAAGACACTGGTCGTGCACACTGTTCGAGACAGAACTCCGAATCCTTGCGAATAGCGCACGATCACATGCGCACGGTCACTGGTAGTGCGCGAAGAGGAAATGGTCGTGCGCACTATCCGAGACAGAACTCCGATTTCTTGCGGCTAACGCACGATCATTGGCGCACGATCACTGGTCGTGCGCGAAGAGGAGAAAATGGTCGTGCGCGAAGAACTGCTATGAAATTCCTAGCCTATCCCGAGCGCAGCACTACCACTCCGCCTACCTCGCTGAACTACGATTTTTGGGGTGTTACAACTCCACCCCCCTTAAAAGAATTTCGTCCTCGAAATTTCAGAATTTAAACAGGAAATTCAAAACGCATACCTGGAGCGAAAAGTTCCGGGAAATCCTCCCGCATCGCTTGCTCACGCTCCCAAGAGAATTCGTCTCGCCCGCAGTTGTCCCATCGCACCTTTACAAGTTTGACTTGCTTGTTACACAACTGCCGGACTTCTGAATCCTCCACGCAGACCGGACGAACCCTCGTCCTCAAATCCTCCAACACCGGCACCGCCGCCGCTTCGACCACGACGCTCGGCTCCACCAAAGCTTTTCTCAGCGCGGAGACATGGAAAACGTCATGTAATCCACTCAGCTCTGCGGACAACGCCAAACGATAGGCTGCTTCGCCTATACGCTCCGTGACCTCGAACGGACCCAGATATCTCGGACTCAACTTCTTGAGTCGCCGCACCCGCGAAACACCCTTGAACGACTTGATCTTCACGAAGACCATGACGCCCACCACGAACTCCACATTTCTGTGGCGCGCATTAAAATACTTCGCTTGACGATCCTGAGCAACCTTCATGCGCTCCTGAATCGTCCGCACAAACTCGCAAGCATCTTCCACCACTTGCTTTCCCAAAATCTTTGTGTCCCCCACCTCTGCCCAAGACATCGGCGTTCGACACTTCCTTCCATACAAAACTTCGTATGGCGCTATCTTGATACTCGCCTGGAAGCTATTATTATAGGCGAACTCCACCATGAAAAGGTGGTCCTCCCAACCTTTGCCAAAGTCGAGAGCACACATCCTCAACATGTCTTCCAACGTACGGTTCGTTCGCTCCGTCTGTCCATCGGTCTGCGGATGGAACGCGGTACTAAACTTGAGCTTCGTGCCTAGACTTTTCTGCACTAATCTCCAATCCTTCGATGTGAATCGCCCATCGCGATCACCAACGATGCTCTTCGGAAACTCGTGCAACCGCACAACGTTTCGAACATAAAGCTCCACGAGCTTTTCCACGCCATCGCCCTTCTGGTTCGGAAAGAAGTGGGCCACCTTCGTCAGGCGATCCACTATCACCCAAATCGCATCGTTACCCTGCTGCGATCGAGGCAAACCATGCACAAAATCTATAGAGATGTCATCAAATTTCCACTCGGGGATGGGAAGAGGCTTCAAGAACCCGCCGGGCCTTTGGCACTCAGCCTTCACCAAGGCACAAGTCTGACATCGGCTCACGTACTCGGCTACATCCCGCTTCATCCCAGGCCACCAAAAAGATTTCTTCAAATCCGCGTACATCTTTGTACTTCATGGATGAACGGAGTACTTCGTAAAGTGAGCCTCAAACATCAACTCCTCGTAGAGCTTGCCAAAGCGCGGAACACAAATCCTTCCGTCCCTTTTTAAGATCCCACCAACAATCTCCAAAGCAGTGCCCTCGCTTTGTTGAGCCTCCAACACCAACTGTTGGCACTCCTCGTCCGCACTGGTCGCCTCTCGGATTCGATCCGTTATATCACACTGCATTTCAATCCAGTTCAAACGAGCTATGCTAGACTCACCTCTAGCCACACAAGACATGTCAAGAGACTCCAAGTCTCGAATCAAACGCTCGTTATGCGCCTCCATCCAATTACCTTACCCGGAGTACTTCCTACTCAAAGCATCCGCCACCACGATGGCTTTACCCGGCGTATACTGAATCTCCACGTCGTAGTCCCCAAGGAACTCGACCCACCTATGCTGCCGCATATTCAGATCCTTTTGGTCTAGGAGATACCTCAGGCTTTTGTGATCCGTGAAGATCTCCACCTTCGCACCATAAACATAGTGTCTCCACAGTTTTAGCGCAAAGATTACCGCCGCCAACTCCAGATCATGGACGGGATAATTCCTCTCATGAGTCTTTAACTGCCTTGACCCATACGCTATCACCTTGCCGTGCTGCACCAGCACGCAACCCAACCCGCAACCTGACGCGTCGCTAAAGATCTGAAATCCTTCCGTCCTCCCAGGAAGACTAAGGATTGGGGCAGACCTCAATCTTTCCTTCAAATTCTCGAATGCCCGGGCACACTCCGGTGTCCAAACAAACCTCTGGTCCTTGCGAGTGAGTGTGGTTAGGGGCAACGCCATCCGCGAAAGGTTCTCCACGAATCTTCTGTAATAACCGGCTAGTCCAAGGAAGCTCCGGACTTCCGCCACGGTTCTCAATACAGGCCAACCCTTAATGGCTTCAATCTTCGCTGGATCTACTGCCACCCCATCTCCACTAATTACGTGACCTAAGAAAGCCACCTTCTCGATCCAAAACTCGCATTTTGAGAACTTAGCATAAAGTTGATTCTCCCTTAGAGTCTGCAATACTTGCCTCAAGTGAGACTCGTGCTCTAGCCTCCGATTTCGAATATACCAAGATATCATCTAAAAACACTACCACGAACGAATCTAAGAACGGGCGAAAGACCCTGTTCATCAAATCCATGAACACAGATGGCGCGTTCGTCAAACCGAACGGCATCACCGAAAAACTCGTAATGGCCATACCGAGTCCCAAACGCTGTCTTAGCGGTGTCCTCTTCTCGAACCTTCAACTAGTGGTACCATGACTTCAAGTCTGACGTAGAGTACACCTACCGACCCTACTAACTGGTCGAATAAATCATCGATTCGCGGAATCGGATATTTATTCTTAACGGTCGATTTATTCACCTCGCGGTAGTCGATACTAGCTCGCTTCTCCGCAAGCCAGTCCAACCCTAAGATAACGTCAAATTCGGCTAGTGGCAGAATCGCTGCTACCAACACGAAATCACTATCGCCAAAATTGCATCACAATGCGTCCCTTCCTCATGGTAGTCATGAAAGTCCCATTCGGCATACGCACACTCAGCTCCACCTCTGCCTCTACGGGCTCAGCACCAATCTTCCGGATAAAACTTTCCGCAAGAAAAGAGTGTGACGCCCCCGTGTCGAACAACACTCGAGAGGGGTAGCCCGAGACTAGCACGAAACCTATCCACGTGCAAAACAAAACATGAAAGGCCGCAACCTACACTATTGTAACAAACGAAAACTTAAACTTTTCGTACCTGTTACCACGTCGGGTTGACGTACCGCTTCTTGCTGCCCAAGATTACGCTCTCGGCTGCACTGGAGGAAACCGCGAAGCACTTGACTCCGCTGCTTTCCCCTTCTCTACAACACTAGGACCGGAACGCACCGATTGTTCCTGCCTCGGCTCCTGCTCAGCTCCGCCCTCGGTACAATACCGATTTATGTGACCCACCTTACCGCACTTGTAACAAGTAACCGGACCTTTGGAACGGAAATCTTCCGAAGGTGCGCCACTTCTCTCCCCAGTCCTAAGAGGACGAGGTTTCTTCTTGCATCGGTTGCCCTCAGACTTCCACTGAGATTGAGACTGAGAAGGCTTTCCTTCTCCCTGATTGACCGCAAAACCCTTTCGTCGTTGGGTTCGCTCCATGTCGCTCTCCAAAGTGCGAGCGGCTTCGACCAATTCATTGAATCCCGCATTCTTCAAGGCTATGAGTGGTTGCCTTAAACTTTTCCTCAACCC
>JAWHQI010002178.1:27500-30000 GCA_033032865.1 Dactylorhiza incarnata | reverse complement strand
GGTCAAAGGAGCTGTGCTGATCTTCTCGTCGCCGAGAATGTGTATGGCAGAAACTGGGGTAGAAATTGAGGAGTTGCTTCTTTCGGCTATCTGGAATTGCTTCTGATTCAGGTCATCCATGATTTCCCAAGCCCTCTCAAAGGATTTCAGATATGATTCTCCATTGAAGTCACTAGCAGGTTTTTCTTCATCATGGAGGATGGCTTTGGCTTCTGCGTGCCTTCCTGTTTGCAGCAAACATATAGACAAGTTGCACATCTTGTTGTAATCTCTCTCTATTGCCAGAGCTCTCCTGCAATATCAAGAATTATTTTTGTATGTTTTGTAATTATACAAGATAAGAACTACTTCTCGGTTCTCATAATTACAAGCTAAGAAATACAATGAATCGAAGATCCTTTTTAATATCACCAGAACTACAATGTTAGAATTGAAGCGAATTGTCAAACATAGAGCAGATGCAGGAGAAACAAACCGGTAAAGTGGATCCGCTTCTTTGTAATTTTCACATTGCATGTAGGCCCAAGCAAGGTTCCCTAGCAACCTGAAGAACATATAAACGTCAATCTCATCCATTCCTCATGCTATGCCCCACTAATCTTGGAATATTAATAATAACAAAGCAAAAAAGAACATAATACTCTCAATTAATATGCCATATCTTATAGACTTTTCCCTTGCTTGCTAAATATAATAATATAGAATAATAGAAATGGCACAGGGGAAGCCCCCATTATTTCAAGAACACTCACCATATAAACTGCATAGTGTAACTGAAACATCATCATATATATAAATCAATCATCTATATCGGTGAGAGTTTTTTTGAGTTAAAAACAGCTTTTTTATTTGAAGAAAAATGCTAGAAATCTAAAACAATCAATGATAAAGATCAAAAGCTCAATTATAAAAAAATCTAGAAATAAGTATTTGACGCCGCCGACCATTAATGAGGGGAACGTGATATTTCCGTTCAGAATGCGACAACCAACAAGAGATTAAAGGAAGAGTGGAACTGGAATCCAAGAAAAAAATTGTCATTTTTTGCTGAAATTTGAAAAGTATTCGACAAAAAAGTGTAAAACAGCAAAAACTTCAAAACACATGAATATATACCATTTATAGAATCGGATATTTAGTTTATTTATTTAACACATTTACATTGAGATCTATATTCTTGTAGGTATAACTTATAAGTCTCAATTAGATGCTAAAAAATTACGGGTTATGCAAATTTAATCAAATTTACTGTCTAATTAGGGGGGGGATTATGTGTGAACTTCTGAGGCCACCATCTCTGGATCATCAATCGCGCCGATCACAGATCCACTCTCAGAGCTGCAAGTGAAGAACAAGAGAAATTTATTAAAAAGAAATATATCTCACAATAATGCTTAAAAAGAAAAGTCACTGCTCTCAATTACAGGCCCTAATAAATACTAGTAATACTGGAAGCACAATAACGATTAGTGTTGGTCGACGATTCGAAAGAGCTAAAAAAACTCAATCAGTTATTACGCCCCAATTGTAAAGCAAATTTTATAAGACAATAATCCCATAAAAATCAACAGCCACAAAAATCGCTCCTAAACAGAAGCGTTGTACCAATACTACTTGCGGCAAGAGAAAGAAACAGAAGCAGGACCTTGGAGTCCAATCACTTGAAGCGGAGTAAATGCAGAATTCATATTAATTTATAGATTTTATTTCAAAATGGTAAACAAATGTGTAAATTCACTCAGGCGTTATCGATTTTGCATAACAAATCGAGCTAAATAACTAACTACAAGTCCTCCATCTTCTAGCTGTGGCAATTGGCTTTCATATCTGAAACTAAAAATGACCAGTTCCTCTGTTCCTATTCCAACCATATGTGCCCTCATTCTGCAGCTTGCAAGAGATGTCTTTAGCCTCATATATTTTCCTACACCGTAACAATAAGTACACAATATGATATCAATTCAATAAAATTGGAGTCGCATTACTTAGAATCTGGTTGGAGAAGTTGAACTTCAGTCTCCTAGAAAGCATTATGAAATAGAATATATATAAATAAATCTTGCTTAGAAATTAGTAAAACATATAGTTAATTTACTGAACTTGGGGGGTCAACTCATGTTCAAAAAGGCATATACATATATTATAATCATATTTAATGTACCAGATTCCAGAAATTGCATGTGATCATATGAGTTGGTACAGGGAAACAAATATGAATACAAAAAAAAACAAAATTATCAACCAACAATCTAATCTACAACACTCACCATATAAACTGCATAGTGTAACTGAAACATAATCATATAAACATCAATCTTATATTTTGGAAATCAAAGAAATAGGTATCCTTTTAAAACAAATGCTCACCTTGTGGGAAACACCTGATGGCCAAAAACAAATGCTAATTTTCAGTTGCTCATCAATCTATACACCGAAATTCATTGAATCAGAATGTTCTGAAGCACAACTACTTCAAATAAGTTCAAATTAAAGGATCATA
>JAWHQI010002178.1:0-10000 GCA_033032865.1 Dactylorhiza incarnata | reverse complement strand
GGACTCGTCACCCTCTCTGTGATTCTTGGAGGAATAGTGAGGCTGGTCAAATTTATAGTCGTTGATGCTCCCAGTAGCTACAACGCAATTTTCGGGAGACCCTTTCTGAACGGGTATCAAGCCATTGTCTCAACTTATCATCAAGCGGTGAAGTTCGCCTTGAATGGCAAACAACATCGAATCAGGAGCGACCCCAGGAAAGCTAGAGAATGCTATGTAAAGACGGTCAACATGATCGTGTCTTCTCCACCTCAGGAAGTTATGATGACTGAGTCCATTGAAATTCCTGAACAAGTTCAAATCGCAGAAGAAGTAGAGGATGTGAGAGATGGAGTCCGCTTGGAGCCTGCCCAAGCAACTCAAGCTATTCAGATCAACGAGGAAGATGAGAGCAAGAGCCTCTCCATCAACGCTGAATTATCTGAGGCTGACAAGAGTCAGCTCATCTCTTGTCTTCTGCAAAATTTAGATATCTTCGCTTGGTCGGCAGACGACATGCCTGGAGTGGATCCAGATGTTGCTTGCCATCACCTCAACATCAGCCCAAACGTCATCCCAATCCAGCAGAAGAAGAGGACTGTTGCAACCACTCTGGCTCAGCCTATCCGTGAGGAAGTGGAGAAGCTCCTGAGGGCAAAGTTCATCCATCCGATCCAATATCCTGAGTGGGTGTCAAACGTTGTAATGGTAACCAAGCCAGGTGGAAAGTGGAGGATGTGTGTCGATTTTACCAAACTCAATAAAGCTTGCCCCAAGGATTGATATCCCTTGCCTCAGATAGATTCTTTAGTGGATTATGCGGTAGGTTATTCTTTTATGAGTTTTTTAGATGCTTTTTCAGGTTATCACCAAATCAGGATGCATAAGCCGGATATACCGCATACTTCGTTTATCACAAATGATGGTTGCTTCTGTTATCTCGTGATGCCTTTTGGGTTGAAAAATGCTGGAGCAACTTACCAAAATATGATGGATACAGTTTTCAAAAGTCAGAAGGCAAGGAATCTTGAGGTGTATGTCGATGACCTCTTGGTGAAAAGCAAATCCTTCTCCTCTCATCTCGAAGATCTCTCGGAAACTTTTGCAACCCTGCGAACCTTCAATATGAGGTTGAATCCATTGAAGTGCGTTTTCGGAGCAAACAAAGGTAAATTTTTGGGTCATCTCCTCACTCCGGAAGGGTTAGAACCCAATCCAGACAAGGTAAAAGCTATATTGGAAATGCCACCTCCCAAAACCCCAAAAGAAGTTCAACAGTTGGGAGGGAGAATGGCAGGCTTGAGTCGATTCATCTCCCGGTCAGGGGATAAAAGTGCACCGTTCTTTAAGACCCTCCGGGGAGGGGCCAGGTTTGAATGGACTCAAGAGTGTGATGATGCTTTCAATCAGCTTAAAAAGCAGTTAACTTCAATTCCTCTACTCCAAAGCCCGCGAGAGGGGGAAGATCTTTTTCTATATTTAGGAGTTGGCGCCGATGCTATAAGCTCTGTTTTGGTTCGAGAAGAGAAAAAGAAACAATTTCCAGTTTACTATGTAAGCCGAATTCTGAAGAATGCAGAGACTCGATATCCAATCCTAGAGAAGTTAGCCTTAATGCTCGTAATTTCAGCAAGAAGACTAAGACCGTATTTTCAAGCTCATTCGATTTTGGTCGTCACTGACCTTCCATTGAAAAATGTCTTGGAAAAACCAGAACATTCAGGGAGGTTGGCAAAGTGGGCAATAGAGCTTAGTGAATTTGATATATCCTATGTTCCAAGGGTGGCAATCAAAGCTCAAGTTTTAGCAGACTTCATGGTGGATGCCAAAGAAGCTGAGTCTCAGAAGAAGGTCGGGGCCCCCCTTTCCTGGAAAATTTTCGTTGATGGAGCCTCCGGGAAAAATTCTTCCGGAGCTGGAATTGTCTTAATCAATCCAAACGGAGTAAGATTGGATCAGGCCCTGAAGTTCTATTTTCAAGTAACAAATAATCAGGCAGAATATGAAGCTTTATTAGCCGGTCTTAAGTTTGCAAGAGAGCTGGGAATTGATGATGTCAAAGTCTTCACAGATTCTTTGGTGATGGCTTCTCAAGTAAATGGAGCTTTCGAAACTAGAGATAGCATTTTAAAGCGGTATCTAACTCTGGTAAAAATCGAGGTAGGAAAATTCAAAAGTTTTGCTATCGAGCATATTCCAAGAGGTGAGAACCTGGAAGCAGATGAATTGGCAAAGTTTGGACTCCCCTCGGGAGGAACAACTTCGGAATTGTTTCGCCCAGCAATTGAAGAAGGAGAGGTTATGGAGATTGATCAGCGTCCATCTTGGATGGATCCATTTGTCCAATATCTTTCGTCCGGAGAATTTCATTCAACAGTAAAAGATAGAAAAAGATTTAAGCGGAAAGCGGCTAACTATTATCTTGTTGCAGGAGTGCTTTATAGAAGAACTTTTCTATCGCCATTAGCACGCTGTGTTTCGGAAGAAGAGATTCCGGCGATCCTCCAGGAAGTCCATTCTGGGGAATGTGGAAGTCACTCTGGGGCCAGAACCTTGGAGAAAAGAATTCTGAGGCAAGGCTATTTTTGGCCCCAGATAAGAAAGGATGCGGAAAAGTTTGCTAAGAAATGTGTAAAGTGCCAGAAGTTTGCTCCTCTCCAAAATCAGCCGGCTCAACAACTCAAGTCAATAGCAACTCCATGGCCATTTGCAGTTTGGGGAATGGATTTGATTGGGCCTTTCCCTATGGCAAGTGGGCAGCGACGATATATTATAGTCATGATTGACTATTTCAGCAAATGGATAGAGGCAAAAGCATTGGCCAAAATTACCACTCAAGCCGTGAAAAATTTTATTTGGGTAGAGATAGTATGTCGACATGGGATTCCAATGGCAATCATCACGGATAATGGTTCTCAGTTCAATAATTCGACTCTTATTAATTTCTGCAAGCAAATTGGCATCGAACTACGTTTCGCTTCCGTACATCACCCTAGAAGCAATGGGCAGGTAGAAGTCGCCAACAAACTCATCATAAATCTCTTGAAAAAGAAGGTAGAAAATGTCAGGGGCAACTGGGCAGAACAATTACCTTCCGTCTTATGGGCCTTGAGGACAACTCCGAGTTCTGCTACTGGAGAAACTCCGTTCAAATTATCACACGGTTCCGAAGCTCTTATTCCGGTAGAATTTGAAGTAAAAAGCCCAAGAGTATTATTGGCACAACAAAATCAAATTGATTGGATGGAAGGAAATGATGAAGAATTAAAATGCAACCTTGATTTAATTGAGGAATTGAGAGATACTGCAACCATCAGACAGGAAGAGGTAAAAAGAAGAATGGCGAGGCTGTTCAATAAAAATGTAAGAACCAAAGAATTCGTTGTTGGAGATCTAGTCTTGAAGAAGGTAGATGCAGCAGTAAGAGCTGGTTCAGTTGGAAAGCTTAATCCAAATTGGGCAGGGCCGTTCGTGGTAAAGAATGTGCTTAAAAATGGTGCTTACCATCTCCAAACTTATGAAGGAGAAGAGTTGCCTCATTCATGGAGCGGAGATGATCTCAAGCTTTTCTTCTCTTAAATGTTCATATCTGATTCACTTATTCTTGTTCCTCACTTTTTCTTTTCTTAAACATCACGCAAGTATTATCAAAGCATTCGCAATACAAGTGATGGATGATGGGTCTTGAGAATAAGTCGATTTTTGAAAAAAAGCTAAAAAACCTGTCAAGAGAGATATCGACGGATCCTACTATCTTCCCCCTCGACTTGTTAGCTTGACGTGTAATTCTGCCAGGACCACAGATGTCGGGGAGATTTCAAATCTGTGTAGCAGTAGCTCGCCAAGCTCGAGCGGTGGAAGTTTAGGATGTCGGGTCCTTGCTGACATCTGGCACACCTCAGCGTTTCAAGGAGGTCTAGGTGGCTGGCTCAGCTCTGTCATGCATTGAAAAGGACATTGTTACAATCTTAATGATCTTTCAGGGAAAGCAATGTCGGTGTAGCCTCCGCGGCATGACCACACCTGCCCTACCGATCATTTTGGTCTGTAACTCTCGAATACTCATTGAAGCGTGGTTAAGTAAGGGACGGCCAGAAACATCTATGACCGTCACCTGAACCTCAGTTTGGCAAGTTTGAAGTAAACTCAATAATCCTTTAGAGGAAAACAATATCGGTATAGCCTCATCAGCATGATCACACAGACCCTGCGAACTATTTTGAAATTCTCCTCCCTTTTTCTACAATCTCATTCACTTCATAATGTTGAGATCGGGCGGTCAGATATTACGAGACCGCATGCTTTCCTCTCTTCAAAGGGTGATCAACATTATTCATGGTTAATGACTCGATCTTCTCCAGGATCTGAATAAAGGTGATCGCCTGTACCACTTTTTCATGATCGCCAGGCGAGATTTTCTAAAGAGGCTTGGTTTTCAGAAATGGTATGAAGAGATCTTGGTTATTCACGATCGCTAGCTCGATTCTCTCTGGGACTTGAAGGATTAGGCAGAAGTGATCGACAGGCAAGGCTTTTTTTTTTTTAAAAAAAAATGAAAGGAAGATTGGAATCGTTATTCAGAAATCTCTTAAATTGTCCTGATAGTGATCGATCTGATCGTACTAAGATCGCGATCTAAATTGTTCTTATTCGAAGATTACATGAAAATCCTCATGATCCTTCAATCCCTATCACTTGATGGTTGGGTCCTTTCCTCGAAAAGGCGGTCTGAGTATTGTTTAGATCGCCGCAATGATATTCATAAAGGTTCATTATCAGTTTCCAATCTCCTTATAGGTGGTCCGATTGTTCAAGATCGCAGAATTATCCTTTTTACAGTTGTGGATTTGTCGAATTTCTAAACCTTCATAAACCAGAAAGCACCGAGACCTAAAGCATTGAGATCGAATGCTAAATCTATTGCGCTGTGATCGCATATGATAGGAGTCGTGATCGATTTGCATGGATAATATGGTGAACAAATACAGAAAAAAAATCATTCACGAACAAAATAACTTTTCATTCATTTTAAAAATTACAATATCAGGTGCGGTCATTGACCGGCAATTACATCATTTGTTAGGAAATGGTAAGACTAGTTCTTTTGCTTCTTTTTTCGCGGAGACCGCTCCTCTGAAGAAGAAGTTGAACTCTCCGAGGACTCACTTTCACTACCAGTCTCCCTCGATCCAGAATCTGAGGCCGCTGCTGAGCTCATTTCCTCGCCAAGAAAAACACTTCCACTAGGGGAAGCGTGATCGTCTTGACTCCCAACGATCTCGATAGATTCATCTTCAATGGTCTCAGCAGTCTTCGTTTCCTTAGCTTTTTTCTTTTCTGCCTCCTCGATCATTTCTGCGATCTCAGGAAAGAGATCGGCAAAAGTCGTATCCCGGAAATCAGCAGTAAGTCCATCTTTTTCACGAAGAATAGCAATTGTTTTGTTCGATGCATCCCTGACATGAGTATATAGGGATCTGAAATAGTCGGGGTTATGTATATCATATGCGGTCTTCTTGAAATTCTGTAAAGAAAATGTCAGATCGAAGCGGTCAAGGTAAGATAATATTTAAAGATCGCATTTTCTTTGAATGCTTACATCAAAACGATCCTGCAGACGCTCCGCATGCTGCAAAGATGCGCGAAGAGACCGCCCCATATGATGGTTCAAAACCGTGCTTCGGGCGGTCACCTGAGCGCATACATCAGGGAGATCGTCGGTCCTGATCCTCAGTGCTTCATTAGCATTCTTTTTTCCATAAAGGGCAGAGGTGACCGCGAAAGCATGATTCGAAAATCACCCTCCCCAAAAAGGAAGATCGGTTGACACCTTCAGAGACTTTCCGGTCTCACCCCATCTCAGTAGAGATTTTCCTTTGGTATCCTTTACTCTCTTTCCAAAACCCAATAAGGGAAATGGTCCCTCCTCCAGATCGCCCTCCTCGGCGATCTCCTTCGCTTTTCTCTGGCGGTCTTGCTTCAGACGCCTTTCACGTTGGGTAAGGACTTCACCACTCGGCGTCACTGGGTCGACTGTTGGGATCGCGAATCCGGCTGTAAACAGAAAACAGGTTAAGTTTTCAAATTCTATTAGAGAGACCGCTGAGAATCATAAGAAATTGTAGCTTACTTTCTTCCGGTAAGACCGCGGCAACATCAGGCCAGATCGCCAGGTAATGATTCAGATCGAATCGTTTTCCCGCCAGCCATTTCAAGACTGCAAGTTCTTCCTCTGAAATAAATTTTTCTTTTCTAAATATCTTCTCTGCTCGCGGAGAGTGACGGCTGGCGAGGCCGCCGAGATCGCCTTCAAAGATCAAATACCTCTCAGTCCAGAGAGAAATTTTATTCGGAAGATTTAGAACCTTTATTCCATTGCAGCTGAGATACAACAAGCCTTTGAACTCTTCCTTATTCTGACCCTCTTTTAAAACCTTTACAGAAAACGTACCTCGAAAGATCGACATTGTGAATTTTAGCTTCACCGATCTCAAATAATTGATAAAGACACTCATCAGACCGATCGAGTTCGGCGGGATCTGAGCAAGAACGAGACCGTAATAATTCATCACTTCTAACATTTCCCAAGGAATAGGAATTTGAAGACCATAAGCGAAGTGGTCAATCGGGATGACGTATTTATCCTCATCTCCAGAATTCATGTCTTCATCCTCGAATGGAATTCTGATCGTGATCTCGTCATCGATCTCATATCTTTCAATGAATGAAGAGTATTCCGTCTCCGAGATTTGACCGAATTTGTGATCGGAGCTCAAAAAGACCTCAGCAGCTTTGGAGCGCGCGGACACCATTTTATGAGATCGCAGGGATCAGTAAATTAAAGAGCTTGAGAAGAATAAAATAATGATCCAAAGGAGCAGCTATTTATAGAGGGAAGAAGATGATTAAGCAATGATTATACTTCTAGAGATCGCCCTGCAGATAGATCAGACCGCTATATATAGGCTCAAAAAATAACAAACGCGCATAGAAATTCTCCTCAGATAGATCGCATAATTGTTAGCTTTTTAGGAGTCACCAAATAGCTCGAATGCAGATCGCAATAGACAATCCACAATACACACTTTAATAAAATTGAATTCATAAAAGCCAGACCGTAAAATAAGTACCATAACGTTAAAGATAATATCACAGCAAAATTAGATATATCTTACAGACCAGAAATCAACTAAGCAGTGTTTTTAAAGAGATCGCTAAATGAAAGAAAAAAGGGGCTGCGGTCTCATCGCCTCTGATCCTTTCTCCTTCCAACGAATGCCGCCACATCCTGCATCTCGTTGACCGCAGTCCATGCAGAAGCTAGGCTGTGATTGGCAACCATGGCAGCCCTATGAATTTTAGACATTTCGCGGTCTACTTGCTCCATAGGGATTACCACGATTTCCGCCGATCTCTTTTCCGTGAGACCGCTGGAAGTGCCCGCCTTCATCGACATTTGAGGTCCCCCCCGGAGACTAGCGATCTCAGCAGCAAGTGCCGCGGCCTTCCCTCTATAATAATCAGCATCCTTTTCAGCTTTTCGAAGTTTTTCTTCGAACTCGCCTCGGGCCTGCTTTTCTTTGGCTTCAAAACTTGAAAGAATTTGCTTCTCCTTGGCTTCAAAATTCGCGGTCTGGATTCGGAGGCGGTCTTCTAGCATCCTCTCGCGATCTCGCATGACCCTCATGTCGTCAAGCATCGGCTTAAGGATATCGGCGAACTCTGGAGGAATCAAAACTTTTCTTGGTATCTCACCTTCTTCAGAAGCTGAGCTCACGATTTCATCTACAATCAGGAGAGAGAACGGTCAAAAGTAATCAGCATTTATTATCAAGAAGAAAGTAAGGATTTCGCGTGAAATACTTGACAGTGTAGAAAGACCGCAGTCAAATAAGTTCTTTTCAGCATCTTTTGAGACCGCAGCATTGGCGGTCAACAAAAGGCGGTCAGATCCCCTTAGGCATTCTAAATTGATTTTTTCTAATTGTCTTTTTCGCGACCGCTCGCCTTCTTTTCTTCTTCTTTTTAATTCAGCATTACTAACAAGAATGTCATCAGTTTCGATAATGACAATCTCAGGTCGCCTTCCAGGAGACGCAGGGCGGAAAGCAAGTTTGGGAAGTGAACCAATCGGTCTCGCGACCATCTTCGCCTTACCGGTCTTAATAAAGTTTAACGCAGCTGCGCGGTCCGCCGCCTCCGCATCCAGCTCTTTTCCCGCTTCTAACAAAGCATCGCCATGATCATTAGACGCAGCGGTCTCATTTCTCTCCTTTCCTTTTTTGACCGAGACCGCCTCTCCGGCGATCCTCTTTTTTCTCTTCTTTCCTCTTCTTCTTTTTCTCCTTATCCTTCTTCTTCTCAGCAGCTAGAACTTCCTCTTTTTCTTTCCTTTCTTTCTCCGCGGCCATAGAAATCTTTTCTTTCTCTTTTCTCTCCCTCTCTGCTTTGGCGATCTCCTCCTGCTTTCTTTTCTCTTCTTCTCTCTTCTTTAAATTCTCAGTGATCGCCGCAAGCCTGGCGATCTCGTCCTCTTTTACTTTTCTTTCCTCCTCTTTTCTCCTCTCTTCTTCCTCTTCTTTCTTCTTTCTTTCTTCTTCCTTTCTCCTCTCTTCGTCCTCTTCTCTCTTCTTTCTCTCTTCTTCTTTTCTTTTTTCTTCAGCAGCTTCTTCCTCGGCGATCACTCTAAGTCGTTCAACCTCAAAAGGATCCATTGACTGAAATAATCAAGGAAAAATTAATAGAAGTCAATTTTGAAGTAGGTATAAAATTTGAAGTATGATTGCTTACGCTTGAAAGATTCTCAACAGGGTTATCTTCAGAAAGATAAGTCTGAAGATCGATGTCACCAGCGGTCATAATTTGTCCAGTTTTCACCCTCTTAGCGGTCCGATCAGGAGAACTAGCTTCCTTTCTTTTTAAGTCTCTAGCGGTTTTTTCTTTATCAGCGATCTGGCTTCTAAGATTCTCAGCTGAAGCCTTCACCTGCAGCATAGCAGCCTTGATCGACTCCACAGAAGCGGTCTCTCCAGAACAATCGGCAGGTTGATTGACCACTTCCCGGGTTATCTTGACAGCAGCCTCTGCGATCGTTAAATCAACAAGAGCCTTCGAAGCAGGATCATCTTTTTTCTTTGAACTCTTGATCGATTTCTCCTTGCTAGAATTGACGGTCTTCTTCGAAATAATTTTCTTTGTTTTCGACGCAGATCCTGGCGATTTTCGGGATTGCGCTGATATTTTCATCAAGTCTAAAGCGTCCATCTCAAAGAAAAAATTCTTTTACGATCTCAGTAAACAGTGACCGCTCAAGGATCAGGATCTCACAATGGTGTGGAATCTGAAAATCTGGGGTGGTATTTATAGCTCAAGCCGCATTTATGACAGTCGCGGTCTTGGCGGTCAAAGTTTGCATTTTCGAAGTTCCAGCGTAACTTAAAAATGTACGGGGATTATGTTTGCCCGGAAAGCCTGCGATCTAGTCTTTACAGTGCAAAATGGCGGTCTCAGCGGTCTTCGTAATCAGTGATCGCCCAGATCGCCAACCTTCAGCCTGACCCGATTTTTTATGTTCCAAGCAGCCGAAGCCGCTCGAGATCGCCAGTCCGAGCGGTCTGGGCTCTTTTCTGTTTTTTGCTATTTGTACCCCATTTCACTGCCCCGGCTCTCCTGTACCCCGGGCAGCCCGTAGTTTTTCATTTCTGCCCGTTTGGGCAGCCCCCTCGTCTATAAATAGAGGGGTAGGGGTACCTGAAAAGGGGACTTGATTCGGAGGCTCCAGCTTACAACCTGTGTAAGCGGTCTCATTTTTTCTTGATCGCATTTCGGTGATCGTTTTCCTTTCGTTTCAGCATCTTCTGTCTTAGTAACCTACACTTCGCGGTTTTCTCCCATCCCCTTTTTAGTGTGAATTTTGGAGGTACCATTTTTGGCACCAACATACATATATATATACTTATATATACTTAATATATATATATAAATATATATTTAAATAAATACATATATAGATGTATATATA
>JAWHQI010002177.1:0-43384 GCA_033032865.1 Dactylorhiza incarnata | reverse complement strand
CCCTCCCCCCCCCCCCCCCCCCCCCCCCCCCCCCCCCCCCCCCCCCCCCCCCCCCCCCCCCCCCCCCCCCCCCCCCACCCCCCCCCCCCCCCCCCCCCCCCCCCCCCCCCCCCCCCCCCCCCCCCCCCCCCCCCCCCCCCCCCCCCCCCCCCCCCCCCCCCCCCCCCCCCCCCCCCCCCCCCCCCCCCCCCCCCCCCCCCCCCCCCCCCCCCCCCCCCCCCCCCCCCCCCCCCCCCCCCCCACCCCCCCCAGTCCCCCCCCCCCCCCCCCCCCCCCCCCCCCCCCCCCCCCCCCCCCCCCCCCCCACCCCCCCCCCCCCCCCCCCCCCCCCCCCCCCCCCCCCCCCCCCCCCCCCCCCCCCCCCCCCCCCCCCCCCCCCCCCCCCCCCCCCCCCCCCCCCCCCCCCCCCCCCCCCCCCCCCCCCCCCCCCCCCCCCCCCCCCCCCCCCCCCCCCCCCCCCCCCCCCCCCCCCCCTCCCCCCCCCCCCCCCCCCCCCCCCCCCCCCCCCCCCCCCCCCCCCCCCCCCCCCCCCCCCCCCCCCCCCCCCCCCCACCCCCCCCCCCCCCCCCCCCCCCCCCCCCCCCCCCCCCCCCCCCCCCCCCCCCCCCCCCCCCCCCCCCCCCCCCCCCCCCCCCCCCCCCCCCCCCCCCCCCCCCCACCCCCCCCCCCCCCCCCCCCCCCCCCCCCCCCACCCCCCCCCCCCCCCCCCCCCCCCCCCCCCCCCCCCCCCCCCCCCCCCCCCCCCCCCCCCCCCCCCCCCCCCCCCCCCCCCCCCCCCCCCCCCCCCCCCCCCCCCCCCCCCCCCCCCCCCCCCCCCCCCCCCCCCCCCCCCCCCCCCCCCCCCCCCCCCCCCCCCCCCCCCCCCCCCCCCCCCCCCCCCCCCCCCCCCCCCCACCCCCCCCCCCCCCCCCCCCCCCCCCCCCCCCCCCCCCCCCCCCCCCCCCCCCCCCCCCCCCCCCCCCCCCCCCCCCCCCCCCCCCCCCCCCCCCCCCCCCCCCCCCCCCCCCCCCCCCCCCCCCCCCCCCCCCCCCCCCCCCCCCCCCCCCCCCCCCCCCCCCCCCCCCCCCCCCCCCCCCCCCCCCCCCCCCCCCCCCCCCCCCCACCCCCCCCCCCCCCCCCCCCCCCCCCCCCCCCCCCCCCCCCCCCCCCCCCCCCCCCCCCCCCCCCCCCCCCCCCCCCCCCCCCCCCCCCCCCCCCCCCCCCCCCCCCCCCCCCCCCCCCCCCCCCCCCCCCCCCCCCCCCCCCCCCCCCCCCCCCCCCCCCCCCCCCCCCCCCCCCCCCCCCCCCCCCCCCCCCCCCCCCCCCCCCCCCCCCCCCCACCCCCCCCCCCCCCCCCCCCCCCCCCCCCCCCCCCCCCCCCCCCCCCCCCCCCCCCCCCCCCCCCCCCCCCCCTCCCCCCCCCCCCCCCCCCCCCCCCCCCCCCCCCCCCCCCCCCCCCCCCCCCCCCCCCCCCCCCCCCCCCCCCCCCCCCCCCCCCCCCCCCCCCCCCCCCCCCCCCCCCCCCCCCCCCCCCCCCCCCCCCCCCCCCCCCCCCCCCCCCCCCCCCCCCCCCCCCCCCCCCCCCCCCCCCCCCCCCCCCCCCCCCCCCCCCCCCCCCCCCCCCCCCCCCCCCCCTCCCCCCCCCCCCCCCCCCCCCCCCCCCCCCCCCCCCCCCCCCCCCCCCCCCCCCCCCCCCCCCCCCCCCCCCCCCCCCCCCCCCCCCCCCCCCCCCCCCCCCCCCCCCCCCCCCCCCCCCCCCCCCCCCCCCCCCCCCCCCCCCCCCCCCCCCCCCCCCCCCCCCCCCCCCCCCCCCCCCCCCCCCCCCCCCCCCCCCCCCCCCCCCCCCCCCCCCCCCCCCCCCCCCCCCCCCCCCCCCCCCCCCCCCCCCCCCCCCCCCCCCCCCCCCCCCCCCCCCCCCCCCCCCCCCCCCCCCCCCCCCCCCCCCCCCCCCCCCCCCCCCCCCCCCCCCCCCCCCCCCCCCCCCCCCCCCCCCCCCCCCCCCCCCCCCCCCCCCCCCCCCCCCCCCCCCCCCCCCCCCCCCCCCCCCCCCCCCCCCCCCCCCCCCCCCCCCCCCCCCCCCCCCCCCCCCCCCCCCCCCACCCCCCCCCCCCCCCCCCCCCCCCCCCCCCCCCCCCCCCCCCCCCCCCCCCCCCCCCCCCCCCCCCCCCCCCCCCCCCCCCCCCCCCCCCCCCCCCCCCCCCCCCCCCCCCCCCCCCCCCCCCCCCCCCCCCCCCCCCCCCCCCCCCCCCCCCCCCCCCCCCCCCCCCCCCCCCCCCCCCCCCCCCCCCCCCCCCCCCCCCCCCCCCCCCCCCCCCCCCCCCCCCCCCCCCCCCCCCCCCCCCCCCCCCCCCCCCCCCCCCCCCCCCCCCCCCCCCCCCCCCCCCCCCCCCCCCCCCCCCCCCCCCCCCCCCACCCCCCCCCCCCCCCCCCCCCCCCCCCCCCCCCCCCCCCCCCCCCCCCCCCCCCCCCCCCCCCCCCCCCCCCCCCCCCCCCCCCCCCCCCCCCCCCCCCCCCCCCCCCCCCCCCCCCCCCCCCCCCCCCCCCCCCCCCCCCCCCCCCCCCCCCCCCCCCCCCCCCCCCCCCCCCCCCCCCCCCCCCCCCCCCCCCCCCCCCCCCCCCCCCCCCCCCCCCCCCCCCCCCCCCCCCCCCCCCCCCCCCCCCCCCCCCCCCCCCCCCCCCCCCCCCCCCCCCCCCCCCCCCCCCCCCCCCCCCCCCCCCCCCCCCCCCCCCCCCCCCCCCCCCCCCCCCCCCCCCCCCCCCCCCCCCCCCCCCCCCCCCCCCCCCCCCCCCCCCCCCCCCCCCCCCCCCCCCCCCCCCCCCCCCCCCCCCCCCCCCCCCCCCCCCCCCCCCCCCCCCCCCCCCCCCCCCCCCCCCCCCCCCCCCCCCCCCCCCCCCCCCCCCCCCCCCCCCCCCCCCCCCCCACCCCCCCCCCCCCCCCCCCCCCCCCCCCCCCCCCCCCCCCCCCCCCCCCCCCCCCCCCCCCCCCCCCCCCCCCCCCCCCCCCCCCCCCCCCCCCCCCCCCCCCCCCCCCCCCCCCCCCCCCCCCCCCCCCCCCCCCCCCCCCCCCCCCCCCCCCCCCCCCCCCCCCCCCCCCCCCCCCCCCCCCCCCCCCCCCCCCCCCCCCCCCCCCCCCCCCCCCCCCCCCCCCCCCCCCCCCCACCCCCCCCCCCCCCCCCCCCCCCCCCCCCCCCCCCCCCCCCCCCCCCCCCCCCCCCCCCCCCCCCCCCCCCCCCCCCCCCCCCCCCCCCCCCCCCCCCCCCCCCCCCCCCCCCCCCCCCCCCCCCCCCCCCCCCCCCCCCCCCCCCCCCCCCCCCCCCCCCCCCCCCCCCCCCCCCCCCCCCCCCCCCCCCCCCCCCCCCCCCCCCCCCCCCCCCCCCCCCCCTCCCCCCCCCCCCCCCCCCCCCCCCCCCCCCCCCCCCCCCCCCCCCCCCCCCCCCCCCCCCCCCCCCCCCCCCCCTCCCCCCCCCCCCCCCCCCCCCCCCCCCCCCCCCCCCCCCCCCCCCCCCCCCCCCCCCCCCACCCCCCCCCCCCCCCCCCCCCCCCCCCCCCCCCCTCCCCCCCCCCCCCCCCCCCCCCCCCCCCCCCCCCCCCCCCCCCCCCCCCCCCCCCCCCCCCCCCCCCCCCCCCCCCCCCCCCCCCCCCCCCCCCCCCCCCCCCCCCCCCCCCCCCCCCGCCCCCCCCCCCCCCCCCCCCCCCCCCCCCCCCCCCCCCCCCCCCCCCCCCCCCCCCCCCCCCCCCCCCCCCCCCCCCCCCCCACCCCCCCCCCCCCCCCCCCCCCCCCCCCCCCCCCCCCCCCCCCCCCCCCCCCCCCCCCCCCCCCCCCCCCCCCCCCCCCCCCCCCCCCCCCCCCCCCCCCCCCCCCCCCCCCCCCCCCCCCCCCCCCCCCCCCCCCCCCCCCCCCCCCCCCCCCCCCCCCCCCCCCCCCCCCCCCCCCCCCCCCCCCCCCCCCCCCCCCCCCCCCCCCCCCCCCCCCCCCCCTCCCCCCCCCCCCCCCCCCCCCCCCCCCCCCCCCCCCCCCCCCCCCCCCCCCCCCCCCCCCCCCCCCCCCCCTCCCCCCCCCCCCCCCCCCCCCCCCCCCCCCCCCCCCCCCCCCCCCCCCCCCCCCCCCCCCCCCCCCCCCCCCCCCCCCCCCCCCCCCCCCCCCCCCCCCCCCCCCCCCCCCCCCCCCCCCCCCCCCCCCCCCCCCCCCCCCCCCCCCCCCCCCCCCCCCCCCCCCCCCCCCCCCCCCCCCCCCCCCCCCCCCCCCCCCCCCCCCCCCCCCCCCCCCCCCCCCCCCCCCCCCCCCCCCCCCCCCCCCCCCCCCCCCCCCCCCCCCCCCCCCCCCCCCCCCCCCCCCCCCCCCCCCCCCCCCCCCCCCCCCCCCCCCCCCCCCCCCCCCCCCCCCCCCCCCCCCCCCCCCCCCCCCCCCCCCCCCCCCCCCCCCCCCCCCCCCCCCCCCCCCCCCCCCCCCCCCCCCCCCCCCCCCCCCCCCCCCCCCCCCTCACTCTCTTTCTCTATCTGTGCATGATTTAATATATATTTACATATGTTCATGCATATGCACGCACATAAGAGACACTATCTTCGGACCTCACATGGGAAAGTTGGTGTGCTTAATAAGTGACTTTTCTGCATGGGTGATATCAAGGATTATCTATTAGAATCATTTCCCCTCTGATTTTGATAAGTAAATTGAGTATATAAGAGCTGGAAATGATTTTGGCGGCAGTATTCATTCCAAAAATGCTATACGCACACAAGTGGGGTGGGAACATCAAAAGCCTCTCAAGTTCACCAAACCACTATTTTTCGTGCTCGCTACACTTGTGTATATTGCTTTATCATTTCAAGGTTCTTGGCCTGATGAATGTCTCGGAGCCTTTCATGCATCATGCTAGTTACCTGCCTAATTCCATTCAGTTATGTTGCATTCTGATATATTGCATATCATATTTTTTGGAAGTTTCGAAGGATCTCCTTCAACACTTCTCGATTATCGAGCTCGGCAGGGATGTGATACCGCCATCAAAATGTGATTTTGGGAAGGAATAAAATGCAACTTAAACTATTTTGGAAATATAGAGGGTGTCTATGTGGCTTTCACTACTAGTTTTGTAATTCATTTATAACATCATCTGATTCATATCTGGACTGAAGGCACAAGTTCAGAGTCGACCAATTCATCTTCCGGAGAATGCTAGGTGTGGTAGCATTTTCTCATTATGGAGGGCTTGCGGTTAGTCAGGTTTCCAGTGGATTCTAGCGCAAATCATCTGCATCTTCTGCTCTCGTTTCTGGTATGAAATCATTTTTCACTTGATTATTGGGGTAAGTCTGTTATGACCACTTGAGGTTTTCCTGGATGAGGAAGTAGAAGAGGGTGAAACCATCCTATCCTTCCTAGTCCTAGTGGCCTATCCCAGCTTCTTTGCTCATCCCATGCTGCCTCCTCTTGGTTGTGGGACTAAACATACTTTATTTAGATTAAATATGGGCGCATGAGGGACGACCTGAGCTCTTGCTCCGGCAACCCATGCGACATAGTTTCTTCTATTTGCTGCTCTATATTTACTGTTGTCTATCGTCGCATGCGTAAGAAAATGGGAGCTGGGAGCTTCAGCACCTGCTTTCTCATTTGCTGATTTCTACCCCAACTCTGAGTATGGTGCCATAACCTCCTCCTTGATCATCGTACTAGAATGGTGGTATACTTAAACCTTGAAGTTTTGAATTTAGTCCACCATTTTATGAAGGATCTATATAGTGGGTCGTAATCCAAGTGTATACTTTTATGGGGCTAATCTTGCCCATGATTTTCGGTAGCACTTAGCACATTAGTATGTGCTTGCTGAAATACATGAGCCTTGTATGGATGGTTTGGGTTTGATTGCCAAGCATGCCAAGAGATCGAGGGGAGCCTGATTTTAAATAATCTGGATGATGGAAACTCTCCTTCTCTAACCTCTAGTAACTGGGAAATGCATGCATCTTAAATGGACGGCTTGGGCTTGATCGCCAAGCATCCAAATGATTGATGAAAGCCTATGGGCCATATGAGGATGACTTGGGTTTGACTTCCAAGCAATCCAAAAGATCGACGAAAGCCTGATTGAAATGATTGCTCTTCTCGGATGGAATTATGTTAAGCCTAAAAATGAGTTTCTCTTCTCTCCCTCTATTGACTCTCGGATGGAATTATTGTTAAGCTTAAAAGAGTTTCTCTTCTCTCATCTTATGAAAATGAAATGTTGCCTTGAGAAATTATTCCTATGGGAATATATTGTACCTTCGAGAAATAATTCCTACAGGAATGAAATGTCGCCTTCGAGAAATAATTCCTACGGGAATGCAATGTTGCCTTCGAGAAATAATTCCTATGGGAATAAAATGTTGCCTTCGAGAAATATTCCTACGTGAATATATTGTGCCTTCGAGAAATAATTCCTACGGGAATGAAATGTTGCCTTCGAGAGATAATTCCTACGAGAATAAAATGTTGCCTTCGAGAAATATTCCTACGGGAATATATTGTGCCTTCGAGAAACATTCCTACGGGAATATAAATGTGCCTTCGGAAAATGTGCCTTGAGAGAATGTCGGATGGACGATGAGTTTTACTCTAAGGCAACCTGCATGATGGGCGGTCTGGAGGGCAACCCGTGCGAAACTAATAGAACTACGTGGATCTAATACCATATGCAGGATGATACTGAGTACGTAGGCGGTAGTCGTGGGAAGACTACCTCTGTAACACCCCAAAAATCGTAGTTCAGCGAGGTAGGCAGAGTGGTAATGCTGCGCTCGGGATAGGCTAAAAATTCCTCAACAGTTCTCTGCGCACGACCATTGTCCTCTTCGCGCACGACCAGTGATCGTGTGTATCTCGCAAGGAATCGGAGTTCTATCTCGGCTTATCGCACGACCATTCTCCTCTTCGCGCACGACCAGTGATCGTGCGCCTGTGATCGTGCGCCCTGTTTATTTCTGTTCCGCGAAAACGTGCGGGGATGACGATCCGACCGATCAAATATTTCGGGATTTGATCCAGCGGCTGAGATGTTTCGCTGGGGGGGCTTTAGGGCTTGGATGAGGGGTTATTCCCTCATATTTTTCAAGTCCTTTCTCTCTCTTAGGTTGGAGAAAGGAGAAGGGGGCAAGGAGGAAGAAGAGGGGAGATCCGCCATTGTTGGAGCTTAGGAGCTCCGATCGCCGATCCGAGACCGGCAACGCGTAGAGGGCGTCAAGGCGCTTCTTCTCCACCGTTGGTTTGCAAGCTTCTCATGGCTAGGAGGAGATCTCAAAAGGTAACGACATTTCTCCTCCCGGTCTTTAGGATGCGTGCTTGGCATCCCTTTATTTTCTGCATTTTGGCACCGGATCCGTCGAGTGAGAGGGACCCGGGTCGCCTTGGTTCAAAAGGAACCATTGGGTTGATTGAGTCCGTCCCGACATGATTTGCACTAGAGATCCGCTCCGTTAGCAGATTAGGCATTGTGGGTGAAGCCGGATTTGGGGTCGTTGGTCCGATTCGGTGATGTTGATTTACGCGCATTTTGGGGGTTTTGTTAGAAATCCGATTACGGCGAACTCGTCGTTGTGATGCCCTTGTAGCTTCGTGTGGTAACGAACGTTGGGTTTAGGGCGGAGAAATAATGTGCGGAGTATGAGGCTTGTGATGCCTAGTGTTGTGCGAAGGCGCGATTGGTCTTTGTGGTCGGCTGGCTATCCCGTGAAGACTGAGATTCACGTGTGGAGAGTGTCCCGGCAAGATTAGTCCCTTCGATTGTTTACTGACGAGAATGTCTGTGCTACGGATGAGTCCGTTGACGGTCGCCAGGCGAGGCAATCGGTGGACGTTGTCCCGAGAGTAAGTCCAGTGCCTTGGGACGTTTTGGCTAGCCAGAATTCTTAGTATCGGTCTTGTTGTGTTGTTGGCGGCCCGAGCGTGTGAGCTGTTAGACAAGCCCGATGGCATGGTGAGCCAGGCGAGGTGGGTCTCAGCGAGAGCTCTTGGCCTTGGGTTATGATGCCCTTGCGGGGAAATGATGAGTACCCTTGTGTTTGTGATGTGATGATGATGTATGATGATGTGATAGATTCATACGCTTTAGGGTGCCTGGGTGAAACCCGGGTTTGCATTCATTTTGCATTGATAGGCCCCTTTTTATTATCTGCTCAACATAGAAACGTGGATGCTGTATGTGACACTCATACCTATTTTTTATGCTGTTTTCCGTTTATATACATTTGCATACGAAGTGCTGACTTGCAGGGTGAAGTAGTTCCCCGGGGTCCGCTAGGACGGCCGGGAGGAGGGATGTTGTTACACCGTTTGTGGTCAGCCATAGCTGACCCTCATTTACCGCTCTTTGTGATTTGGTTGCAGGGCAAGAATCGCAGGTTGGACCCAGCGCGCCGGCCAAAAAGGCCTAAAGCCTCATGAAGTGTTTACCTTGTCTTCATGCACTTTTATTATTACATTTTGTTGTAACCGGCTTACATGCCGAGGTAGTTTAGGTAAAACTATTATCTGTCCCCTTTTGTTGGGACGTTCTTTTGTGTTGAATGTTTGGTGATTTGGACTGTGGTTTTGTATGGCCTTAAGGCCAGTTGGACTCCTATGTAGTATGGACAATCTCTGTGTTTTATGTTTGTTTCCGCTGTGTTGTCTGAGTTTTGAGAATGGGTAGTCAATATCATCTTTTAATACTGAAGCTGTGGCGGTTATATGTCGTGGGGTCCCGGCCGGACCCATGTTATATGATCATTGCACGGGAGGTGTTACAATTTGGTATCAGAGGTAGGTTGCGATATTCTTGCGAGGTCTAGTGTTTTTGGATCGCGTAAGAGATTGTCCACATAGGAGTATTGTGCGGGATCATGAGTATCCCTGCGTTCGAATCTTGCGTTTAGATCCTGATGAGCTTTTATTTTTCCTTGCTTACGCTAGGACGTTGGCGACGATGCGGGGATGTCGAGGAGGCAAGAGGAGCCTTCGGGGAGCAGTGCTACTGCTCCAGGCCTCATGAATGTGGGCATGTCCCCGACTGATTTCTGTCGCATGCTAGCGGAGGCAATGGTAGCGGCTCAAGCTGGAGCGATGCCATGGGTTCCTACACCGGTAGTGCAAGTTGCGACTCCTGTTACTCCGGCGGCTACGTCGGATACACCGGAGGTCGAAGTAAGGCAAGCAGAGCCTTTAGCGGAGAGAGCTATTCCGATGGGTGATCGATTCATGAAGTATTTCTTGAGATTCCACCCTCCGACATTCAAGGGAGTGGGCACTCCAACGGATGCCGAGGATTGGCTTTCGAGGATCCAGGAGCTCTTGAAGGCAGCTGAGACCCCAGCTGAGAGGCAGTCTCACTTTGCGAGCTTCATGTTAGAGGGCGATGCGAAGTTGTGGTGGGTGAACCATAACGGGCGACATTTTGTTGGGCGTGTTCCGTTCATGGAGGAGTTCGGAAACGCTTTCCTAAAGCGTTACATTCCGGCTTCAACAAGGTTAGCACTACAGCGGCAGTTTCTGCATTTGGTGCAGCGGGAGAAGACAGTGGATGAATATCTGCAAGAGTTCACTCGGTTGGGTCGTTATGCGGGTACGACTATGGCAGATGATGAAGAGAGAGATAACCTCTTTTATCAAGGGTTGAGGGAAAATTTAAGGCAACCACTCATAGCCTTGAAAAATGTCGGATTCAATGAGTTGGTCGAAGCCGCTCGCACGCTGGAGAGCGACTTGGAGCGAACTCAACGGCGAAAGGGTGTTGCGGAAAGGTAGGGAGAAGGAAAGCCTTCTCAGTCTCAGCCCCAGTGGAAGTCTGAGGGCAGCCGATGGAAGAAGAAGCCCCGTCCTAATAGGCCTGGGGAGAGAAGTGGCGCACCTTTGGGAGATTTCCGTTCCAAAGGTCCGGTTACTTGTTACCAGTGTGGCAAGGTGGGTCACATTAGCCGTTTTTGTACCGAGGGCGGAGCTAGGCCAGAGCCGAGACAAGAACAATCGGTGCGTTCGGGTCCCAGTGTTGCAGAGAAGGGGAAAGCGGCGGAGTCGAGTGCTTCGCGGTTCCCTCCAGTGCAGCCTAGAGCCTATAATCTTGGGCAACAGGAGGCGATACGTCAACCCGATGTGGTGACAGGTACGAAAGTTTAAGTTTCGTTTGTTACTATAATGTAGGTTGCGGCCTTTCATGTTGTCTTGCACGTGGTTAGGTTTCGTGCTAGTTTCGGGCTACCCCTCTCGAGTGTTGTTCGACACGGGGGCGTCACACTCTTTTCTTGCGGAAAGTTTTATCCGGAAGATTGGTGCTGAGTCCGTAGTGGCAGAAGTGGAGCTGAGTGTGCATATGCCGAATGGGTCGTTCATCACTACCATGAGGAAGGGACGCATTGTGATGCAAATTGGCGATTGTGATTTCGTGTTGGTAGCAGCGATTCTACCACTAGGCGAATTCGATGTTATCTTGGGAATGGACTGGCTTGCGGAGCAGCGAGCTAGTATCGACTGCCAGTTGAAGGTGGTAACCCTGAGAGGTGAAGGTAGAGCATAGGCCAAGTTTGAAGGCCTAAGCGGAGTGGCTTGCTCCCTGATTTCCGCTATGCAAATGAGGCGTGCGGTAAACCAAGGAGGCGAGGCGTTCTTAGCTTTGTTGGAGACTCACTCCACAAAGTTGGCTATTAGAGAAGTTTCGGTGGTGAAAGAATTTGAGGATGTATTCCCTGAGGAGCTTCCGGGAGCACCTCCTCAGCGTGAAATTGATTTCTCGATAGAGTTGGTACCGGGTGCGAGGCCGATGTCGCGTCCTCCGTTTAGGATGGCACCGAAGGAACTGGCCGAGTTAAAGGTTCAGTTGCAGGAGTTGTTAGAGCAAGGGTACATTAGGCCCAGCTCTTCGCCGTGGAGCGCGCCGGTATTGTTTGTGAAGAAGAAAGAAGGAAGTATGCGGTTGTGTATCGATTATCGTGAATTGAATAAATTGACCGTTAAGAATAAATATCTGATCTCCCGAATCGATGATTTGTTCGACCAGTTAGTGGGGTCGGTGGTGTACTCCAAGTTGGATTTGAAATCGGGGTACTACCAGCTGAAGATTCGAGAAGAGGACGTTGCCAAGACAGCGTTTGGGACTCGGTATGGACACTATGAGTTTTCGGTGATGACGTTCGGACTGACGAACGCGCCATCTGTGTTCATGGATTTGATGAACAGGGTTTTTCGCCCGTTCTTAGATTCGTTCATGGTGGTGTTTATTGATGACATTTTGGTGTATTCAAAATCGGAGGCAGAGCATGAGTCTCACTTGAGGCAAGTATTGCAGACTCTAAGGGAGAATCAGGTTTATGCTAAGTTCTCAAAATGCGAGTTTTGGATCGAGAAGGTGGCTTTCTTGGGTCACGTAATTAGTGGAGATGGGGTGGCGGTAGATCCAGCGAAGATTGAAGCCATTAGAGATTGGCCTGTCTTGAGAACCGTGGCGGAAGTCCGGAGTTTCCTTGGACTAGCCGGCTATTACAGAAGGTTCGTGGAGAACTTTTCACGGATGGCGTTGCCCCTCACCACTCTCACTCGCAAGGACCAGAGGTTCGTATGGACACCGGAGTGTGCCCGTGCATTTGAGAATCTGAAGGAAAGGTTGATGTCCGCTCCAATCCTTAGTCTTCCTAGTGGGACGGAAGGATTTCAGATTTTCAGCGACGCGTCAGGTTGCGGGTTGGGTTGCGTGCTGGTGCAGCACGGCAAGGTGATCGCTTATGGGTCAAGGCAGTTAAAGGCTCATGAGAAGAACTATCCCGTCCACGATCTGGAGTTGGCGGCGGTAATTTTTGCGCTAAAGTTGTGGCGGCACTATGTTTATGGTGCGAAGGTGGAAATCTTCACAGATCACAAGAGCTTGAGGTATCTTCTAAACCAAAAGGACCTGAATATGCCGCAGCGTAGGTGGGTCGAGTTCCTTGGGGACTACGACGTGGAGATTCAATATACGCCGGGTAAAGCTAACGTGGTGGCGGATGCTTTGAGTAGGAAGTACTCCGGGCAAGGTAATTGGATGGAGGCGCATAACGAGTGTTTGATTCGAGACTTGGAGTCTCTTCAACGCCGGGCTGTCGGAAGAGGAAAAAGCTCAACTAACCTCCTGCCTGTTGGAGAACTTGGACATCTTCGCCTGGTCAGCGGAGGACATGCCTGGGGTAGATCCAGACGTAGCATGCCATCACCTCAACGTCTCTCCTGAATTCGAGCCGATCCAACAAAAGAAGAGGGAGGTGGCAACAAAGCTGGCATTGCCCATCAGAGAGGAGGTTTCCAAGCTCCTAAAAGCGGGTTTTATTTCTGAAATTCAATATCCAACGTGGATGTCAAACATTATAATGGTTCCAAAATCTGGTGGGAAGTGGCGCATGTGCGTGGACTTCACAAAGCTCAATAAAGCGTGCCCCAAAGATTGCTATCCCTTGCCTCGGATAGATGTTTTAGTAGATTCCGCGGTAGGATATAATTTCATGAGCTTTCTAGATGCATTTTCTGGTTATCACCAGATTAAGATGCATAAACCTGATATCCCGCATACATCCTTCATTACCAATGATTGATGTTATTGTTATCTTGTCATGCCCTTCGGGCTCAAAAATGCGGGGGCGACATATCAGAGGATGATGGACACAGTATTCAAAAAACAGAAAGGAGAAATCTTGAAGTATATGTAGACGATCTTCTTCTAAAAAGTAAAACTTTTTCAATCCATCTGAAAGACCTCGTAGAGACGTTCGCTACTCTGCGGAGGTTCAAATTAAAACTAAATCCTTTGAAATGTGTGTTTGGGGCCAACAAAGGAAAATTTCTGGGACACCTTCTCACTCCTAATGGCCTCGCGCCAAACCCAGATAAAATAAAGGCCATCCTAGACATGACCCCTCCTCGCAATCCGAAGGAAGTGCAGCAACTTGGGGGGAGGTTGGCAGGATTGAGCCGATTCATTTCCAAGTCAGGTGTTCGATTCAAAAGTGCGCCTCCGAAGTGAAACGAGGGTTGCGGACTATCAGTTACTATTTAGTTGAAGAATTCAGACCGCTAGCAGCGGTCGAGGCCAGACTTCGCCCGTCGCGGCAAATGCCACTCCTGCGACGAGCTTTCCTTTGATTGAAAAGTAGCGGTTACAAATGCGAGAAAGTAGAAGCCGGCCGGTCAGCAGTTCGCGAGACCTGAAACTCGAGACCGGAGCTCAGACAAGCGAGCTCTTGGATTCGAGTGTGCGTGTCTTGGGAACAGTGCCGCCCCCTATTTATAGGCTTGGGGGCCTGCCCGATCGGGCAGGGATAAAATAACCTCCTGCCCGGGTACAGGAGAAACGGGCAGGCGGTGACGGGATACACAAAGAAGAGAAAGAAAGAGGCCGCGCGATCTGACGGCCTGCCTTCCCGATCTGTCTTGCTTGCGGCTGAGGACACCGGAACCAAGTCAATAATGCAGACCGCGCGGTTTGGAGATTGAGGCCGCGGTCTGCCTTCTGGTCATGACTTAGCCGATTCTTCAAGAGGTAACTTGGATAGCCTTCGATCTGGAGCCCGACCTGTTCTTCGGGGCTGGAACTTCGAGTTTCTATGGGACAACCCGCGCGGCCTTCTTGCTGAGACCGCGGATGAACTTCTTGCCTTGGCTCTTTGACGATCTTATCCCTTTGGGGGTGATCCTGGAAATGACACCAGGCCGCCCGGCCTGGCCCTTCTTGAACGGGGAACCGCCGATTCCAGGACCCAGCGGCTTGGCTCAAGAATCCGAGCGGTCTGATAATGGTTCAAACCGAGAAGCGGTTTTCCGGGCAAACATAATCCCCGCATATTTTCAAATCTCAAGAGGATTTCGAAAATATTAGCTTTGACCGGGAGACCGCATCCGACCTGCCTTGAATCCTATAAGAGAGCCAGAGAATTCATTCTGTGGAGTTTTTCTGCGGAATCTCGGGGTATTACTCGCCAGCTGCGGTTAGAGTTTTTAAGACCGGCAATTCTTCAGCAATGGATTTCCTGGACGCCGTGCTAGACCGCGTGGATCCCAGTGGGGATCAGAAGAGGGCGGAAAACAAGAGGAGCGAATCGCCGGAAAAATTGGATAAGGCGAGGGAAAAGCAAGACCGGCAAGACCGGAAAAAGAGAAAACGGGCCGAGAAGGCCGCAACGGGCATCTCCAAGCCGGTTGTGGACTTAACGACCCCTAAGACTCCTGCAGAGCCCGTGGCGAACAGTTCGGAGCCTCCTCCTGATGACTTGCCGATTTCTCCCAAAGGCCTCATCCAACAGACCACCAGCCCGCTGAATAAAGAGGAGACCGCTCCTCCTGAAGAAGTTGCTCCAGAAAGCCCTTCGAAGAAGGCCGGAGAGAATGACTCGTTTGGTGTGGAAATCACCCCATCCGGGAACCCTCATTTGCTCGTCCGAGATCTAGAGAAGGAGGCGGTTACCTCCCCAAGGACGGGCGAACAGAACACCCCTTTGTCCGTGGATGACTACCCCAGCCCCTCGAAAGAACTTGGCCCAGCGCCGAGTAAGAGAGAGAGAAAGAGGAAGAAGACCGGGTCCGTGACCGAGCGGATAACTAAGAAAGTCAAGAGGCTGGCCGCTAAGGAAAGGGCGGCCCTTAAGAAACCGACCGAATCCCTCCTCCAGACCAATTCGCGGCTGAAAGAGGAGCTAGGTCTTGCGACTCCTCCACCCAGCAAGTCAAACGAATCGCCGGCCACTCCTGACGCGAAAACGGGCGAACTGCCCCCGGACCCGGCGAGCAGTATATCCTTCAATGGGATCTTCAAAGACATGGATGAGCTGGTGAAGCGAGATCAGTTTCTTGCCAGCCCGACCGCCTCTGAACAAATCGCTCTTGCTACTGACGACACAGCCCGGTCTGAAGAGACCGCTCGGATGGAGGCCGAAGAGCGAGAGGCCGCCGCCCGGACTGCCTTGGAGGTCGAAAAGAAAACGAGGGAACTTGAAGAAGTTCAGCGAGCGCGGGAGGAGGTACCCCCAGCAATGACCGGGAAAGAGATCATGAAGGTGAAGAAGGAAAGGGCGGAACAGGCCTTGAACAAGCCGTCGCGGCCTGATCCTCTTGCGGCAGGTAAAGATTCTACGGACTACAAAGCTGTCCGCTTTTTCATTCCGCGGCCTCGCCATAATAAATTAGTGAACCCGCCGCCGAGCCTCTTTGCTTTTATTTTTATGACCGCGCGGTTTGTTGCAGATAGCAGCGACCAGACTGTGAAGCCGGGTGACCTTGAGGCCAGTCTGCCTCGGCTAGCACCCCCGATTTCAACCTGTGCGACATCCTTGCCGGAAAGACCGCATCTGTTTGATCGCCTTGAGGCAGATCTGATCAACCTGAGGGCCAGCTTGAAGGAGGTAGAGGACCGGGAGGCCGCCACTCGGACCGCTCTGGCGCAATCGGAGATTGACAGGAGGTCCAGCACAGAGAAAGTGAAAATCCTGGAGACTCAGCTTGAGGCCGCGCGAGCAGCGGTGGTGGCTACGCGGACTGCTCTAACCGTCCAACTGGAGAAGGAGAAGAAAGCCTCTGCCAAATTTGAGAGTGACTCAAAATATTACCAGGATAAATTCCTGCGCTTAACCAGAGAAGTCGCCGCTGGTCGGCGAAATGTGAATGATGGGGTGGTAGCTGTTGGCCGCCCGACTATTGGAGCGAGCTCAAATCCTCCTTCAGTCCGGGCGGCTGATCCAATGATTGACGAGGCCGCTGCGGTCCCCCGTATGATTGCCGCTACGCGGGTCGAAAGGGATGTCGGGCGGCTTCATTGCACAATCAACCACCTTCATTATCATACAAGCCAAATTTATTCTCTCTTGAACACGACCAGTGACCAGGTCGCGCGACTTCATAGAGAGGATGCTTCCCCAGAGCGCCGTCAGTCGTGATTAATATTTGAATATAACTTGTATTATGAATGTGGTTTGTTGATCTGGACAATATTCTTCTTTACTCTTGTCTTTTATTTGAACAATTCGCGCGGTCTCTTACTTTAACCGCTGTATTTTATGCCTTGTTTAAATCTTATGTTTCATTCGAACCGTTTTCTGATCGGGCGAACTGTGATGTATGCTTACTTCTGTGTTTTCTGGATGCCTTTGCTTCTTTCATTTTTCTGGTGAATCTAACCATATAGGCCATTGACCGCGCGGTCAGATTGTATAGCCGTGTCATGATTTTACTATTCACAGATCATAGAAATCTATAAGTATAGAATTTGCCGAAGTCATTCTCACGATTTCCAGATGGCGCGATCCAAGAACAAGTCGCAGCGACCTGTTAAAGTTAAGGCCGTCCGAGCTGACGCGGCCTTGGCATTCCATTCGGCGGACCATCCGGAATGCCGCCTTACCCAGAACGAACTGGATGACTTCATTGCTAAACACATGGTAGGGAGTACTCTGCTCGCGCGGCTTCCTTTGCGCGACGAGCGGATTAACTCTTCCAGTCCGCACCAGATCGCCATCCCAGTTGACCACTTCGAGTATGGCTTCAAGTTTCCACTGCCGCTTGAAGTCATAGCCATTTTCGACCACTACGGGGTTGTGCCCGGTCAGCTTCCACCGAACTCCATCGCTTCAATATATAGTTTCATCTCCTATCTGCGGTTCGAGCGAACCAAATTTTCCATCGACTTGTTCAGGAAGTTCTTCTCGGTGCGGGCAGTATCCGACTCGGGGACTTCGACTTACAGAGGGCACCTCTACTTCAGCTGCCTCGGGCTGAAGGTTGTTAATCTGGCGAACAAAGTCTCCGACTGGTCGGAGCGGTTTGTAATGCTCGAAGGCAACTTCGGACTGTTGCAGACCAACCCGCAAGTCCGGGGGGAAGAAGTTTTCCAGATCCCCAAGTCGGCAAGATCGAGGCGGACACCTTCGCGTTCCTTGAGAAGGAGCGGCTTGATATCAACCACTACATCCCGCTTTTCTCGGAGCTTGAGAACATTCTCCCCGAACATAGTAAGTTCTTCTAGACCGCCTTTATATGACCGCGCGGCCTTCTTTACTTATACTCTTGATTTTATTTTGCAGCCGCCCATATCGTTCCAGCGAACAAGCCGGTCACGCCGGCCGGCCCAGTTTTAACCCAGAGGGAGAAGAGGCAGCGGCGAAAGAGGTCGCCATCTTCGGAGGAAGAGGGCCCGACCTCTTCTGACGATTACGAACTCCTTCGTTCAAGTGGGAACCCGCCCGACCTGCAGGGCAACCCGACCGTCCTTTGGCACAGGGATGGAAGTCGGATCCGGGTATCCACCGCGCTCCCTCCGTGGGGGAGTGAAAAGATTGACCGCCACGCCCTAGCCGCCGGGGCTGCCTTATATGGTCGAAAGACTTTGAAGAGGCTGAGGAATACTCCCGAGGAAGAGCTCCCCCGGTTAGCGGCTCAGGCCGGTGCATGGGGATTTGCGGCCAACCACTTTATGGCCTTGTCGTTCAAGCGGCTGGTTTCCGTCCAAATACACCTGGAGAAGAGATTCGAGGGGCAGGCCGCGGAGATCACGCGGCTTCAAGAAGAGAACGCGCGGCTTCAAGAAGTCGTGGCGGTGAGTTTTTTCAAAAGACAATGCGGTCCCTTTTGTTCAGCCCGGGCGGCCTGATTCATTTTTCCTTTTTCTTGCAGAAGCAATATGAGATGACCAACCCGTCCTTCCAGGACGAGGTGCTGCCCCATGTGGCCCAAGGAATCAACAAGGCCCTGGGTCTTATGGAAGACCGGGGCGGTCTGAGCGAAGGGTTCGAGGGTACCACCTTCTCCGACCTCTTCCCCACCTTGAAGACTCAACTCGATGAAATCAGCCGAAGGCGCAAAGGGAAGACCAAGGTGGGCGAGGAGGCTGAGGCTGACGCGGGCAGAGAGGTTGTGCTTCATCAAGGAGGAGATGGGAGCGGTGAAGCCGCCGATGAGGTCGATGCGGACAATGAAGCCGGTGACGCTGATGAGGACGATGAAGATGACCTATCCTCTGGGACCACTGGCTCCGCCAGTAGGACCGGGCGATCAAGTTCCAGCGGTTCGTCGGATTCTTCTTCGTTCAGCGAAGGCTATTCGCCGGAGATTGACATCGAAGGCCTGACCTCAAGTCCGCCTGTCAAGAAGCGGAAAAAGTCGGCAGACTAGTGCTCTCGTTTTACTTTTTAACTTTTGTAACCGCCGGTTTCTTTTTGTTAACCGGGCGGTCAGTACTTTTGTAAACATATTTTTGAAGAAATGAATAGAAATTTCTTACCTGTCTGGTTGTCATTCTGCTGTTACTTACTTGTGATTGATATCTTGTCTTTTTCTCTCCTTCTTCTCTTTCGCTTCTTATAATCTAGCCGCGCGGCTATCCTGATCCAAATATAGATGACGATTGAGGATCTTGGGTGGTTTATATTTAGGCCGCGCGGTTACTCCTTTTTTTTAAAAATCTCAGGATGTCCGATTTCCTTGTGCGATCATAGTGTTAGCCGAGCGGCCCCCTTATTTAAAAAGAGAGATACCACATCCTTGTTGACGCAAGTAATGATCCTTTAACTTTGAGCGATTTTGAAATCAATCCGGGCGAACAACGCATTGCATCCAAGGATAACTTTTGCTAGGAAATCAGTCAACCCGACCGGTTAAAATATAAACTGAACGGTGATATACTCAATTCCAGGGACAACCAGATTTGATAATTTGAAGTATCTGATAGGTCGCTCGGTCAGAATGCAATCGGACAACCACATGATTTGAATTTAGAAATGCCTAAACTCATTATCGGACGGATAGATAGATAAGTCCGGCCGGTCAGGATGAAATCTGAGCAATTACATGTTAGATCCAGAAATACCAAACTTATAAAAGATGATTAAATCCGCCCGGTTTGAATGCCACCCGGGAAATAGATGATTAGCTTTAGAAGATTTCCAACTTGTATAATATTGATAAGACCGCCCGGTTGCATAATAATCCGGGTAATTCATATGCTTTGCCAGAAAATATTCCAACTTGTAATATATTGATAAGGACCGCCCGGTTGCATAATAAACCCGGGTGATCATATGCCCAGATTCAGAAATACTTTCCTTAATAGACGACGGGCATACCCGCCCGGTTTGAATATAACCCTGGTGATAACATGATCAGTTCCAAAAGATGACTTAACCTATGTTCAGTCAGACCGCTAGGCCTGAAATACTCAGACCGTATGGTCTTAATACCACAACCCCTTATTGGGGTAGACGAACACCTGCACCTGTTCAACCAGGACCGATCGGCCTGAAAAACTCAAAACCGTCCGGTTCTTAATATCACAACCCCTTTATTGGGGTAGACGAACACCTGCACCTGTTCTAACAATATTCTCCTTGAGTGGTCCACATAGAAAAATCATCAGAATGTGAATGCCTCCCTGTAGGGAAGAAGAATAATCCTACAGGCTCAAATGACCAAGTGGGCAGGTGGGCCTCGGCGGCGAACATTGCTTTCCTCAAGTGGTCATAAGAGCTGTAGGAAAAAAGAAAAAATATGTACAGACTCAGATGACCAAGTGGGGCAGGTGGGCCTCGGCGGCGAACATTGCTTTCCTCAAGTGGTCATAAGAGCTGTAAACGACTCATCCGCTCTCTTGCCTAGGGTTACAAGCCGAGTTGATCAATTGGGCAGGTGGGCCTCGGCGGCGAAACATTGCTTTCCTCAGAGAGATCAACTCAGTTGTGGGCCCCAAATAGGTACTATTTCGAGAGTACCTAAGAGTATTCGATGGTCACAGACTATGATGATCAGTTGGGCAGGTGGGCCTCGGCGGCGAACATTGCTTTCCTCAGAAAGATCATCAAAGCTGTAACTATATCCCTTCGGGGCATGATAGAGCTGACAATCACCTAGACCTCCCTTGATGCAGGGGTGTGTCAGATATCGGCCGGGATCCAAAGTTCTGAAGACCACCGCAGCGGAATTGGCAAGCTACCACTACATGTGTGCGAAAACTCCCCGCATCACATGGTCTTGGTGGGTTTTACGCTACGACTACAATCCGAGGGGGTTTCGAGCAGAATTTGGCGATATCTCAGAGGTTCGGGGAGTGAGATATGTGTGTTTATATTTATGATGCGGAGAACCATCATACAAGAAGGAAATGTCAGTATAGGGCTTTTTATTCAATACCAAAAAGAGATGTAAAGAATAAAAGAAATAATTTCAAGGATAGAATCGTTGAGATCGTCACCGCTCCACGTGCGTGGGATGTCTCTCCTTCGTTGGTTTGGAGACGGTAGGCCCCATTTTTAGATACTTCTTTGATGATGAAAGGTACTGCCCAATTAGGATCCAGCTTTCCAACATTACCAGACCTCGCTGCGGCATCCACCTTTTTTAACACCAAATCCCCCGACTACAAACTGCTTCACTCTGACATTCTTATCAAATATTTTGCCATTCTCCTTTTAACTTCTTCCTGCCTGATTGTTGCTTCATCCTGAAGTTCCTCGATTAGATCAAGATTAAGCATGAGGGCCTCACCATTTTCATCTATCCAGGATTCTGCTCCTTCTTTGGCGTAAATAACCCTTGGAGTGACCACCTCGAATTCTACAGGGACAACAGCTTCCGAGCCATGAGATAATTTGAAAGGTGTCTCCCCGGGTAGCCGAAGACGGAGTAGTACGAAGGGTCCACAGGATGGATAGGAAGTTGGTCCGCCCAATTCCCTTTCTGGTTTCAAGACTCTTTTCATCAAAAGCTGCCGAATTTGCCTGTTTGCCGCCTCCACTTGACCATTGGTCCTTGGATGGTGTACTGAGGCAAACCGAAGATCAATTCCTATCTGATCACAGAAGTTTATCATCTCTGGATTGTTGAATTGTGGGCCATTATCCTGTGACGATTGCCAACGGAATTCCATGTCGGCAGATAATCTCTCCCAGACGAAGTTTCTGACAATTTGGGTGGTAGTTCTTGCTAATGCTTTTGCTTCCGATCCACTTACTGAAATAATCGATCATTACCAGGATAAAGCGACGTTGTCCGCTGGCCATTGGGAAAGGCCCCATAAGATCCATTCCCCATACTGCAAAGGCCATGGCGCAGTTATTGACCGGAGTGACTGAGCAGGCAAATGTTGAAGAGGAGCGAACTTTTGGCACTGGACACATCGCTTGGCGAATGCTCAGCATCCTTTCTCATGGTTAGCCAGAAGTATCCTTGCCGCAGGATCCTTTTTTCTAAGGTTTTTCGCCCCTGAATGGCTACCGCACTCCCCAGAATGAACTTCCTGAAGTATGACCGGGATCTCCTCTTCTGAAACGCACCGTGCGAGAGAGAAATCAGAGTTTTTCGGTACAAGACTCCTGCTATCAAGTAGTAATAAGCCGCCTTTCTTCTGAATCTATTTTTTGTCCTTGATTGATGGATGATATTCTCCCTTTGTCAGAAACAATTCGTAGGGGTCTTTCCAAGAAGGATGTTGATCAATCTGCATGAGCTCTTCTTCCTCTGTTTCCTCTGTTGCTGGGTGAAAAAGTTCTGAGGTTACTCCCCTGATGGAAGACCAAAATTTTGACAATTCGTCTGCCTCTTCATTCTGCGTTCTCGGAATATGCTCGATGATGAAGGATTTGAATCTCCCGATTCTTTCTTAGCTAGGAATAGGTATTTTTCTCAACATCGGTTCTCTGTCTCGTAGTTCCCCAGAACCTGCGAGGCCATTACAAGAGAATCAGTTTTCACATGAACATGTTCTATCCCAAGTTCCTTTGCGAGTCTCAGGCCGGCCAAGAGTGCTTCGTATTCGGCCTGGTTATTGTAACTGAAAAGAAGAATCTAACAGCCTTGTTCCAGCCTGATGCCGTTTGGACTGATCAAAACCACTCCGGCTCCCACGGAGTTCCTGCCAGAAGCCCCATCCACATAAATGATCCAAGCAAAGGAGATTGCACTACCTGCTCTGGATTAGACTCCATTGTGTCTACAAGAAATCTGCCAATACTTGTGCCTTTATTGCCGTTTCTGGGAGTGTACAATATTTCGAACTCGCTTAGCTCGATTGCCCATTTGGCCAAACCTTCCTGAATGTTCCGGCTTCTCCAAGATATTCCTCAGTGGATGATCTGAAACCACCTGAATAGGATGAGCTTGAAAATAGGGGCGGAGCCTTCGTGATGACATGACTAAAGCCAAGGCTAATTTCTCCAGGATTGAATATCTAGTTTCTGCATCTTTAAGGATATGGCTGACATAGTATATCGGAAACTGTTTCTTTTTCTCTTCCCGAACCAGGACAGAGCTTATCGCATCAGGGCCTACCCCCAAGTACAAGAATAGTGTTTCTCCTTCGCGAGGGCTTTGAAGAAGGGGGGTTGAAGTTAATTGCTTTTTCAATTGTTCGAAAGCATTATTGCATTCCTCGTCCATTCAAACTTAGATCCTCCCCTAAGTGTTTTTGAAGAACGGAGCGCTTTTATCTCCCGATTTGGGAAATGAATCGGCTCAATCCTGCCAACCTTCCACCAAGTTGTGTACCTCTTTCGGACTACGAGGAGGGGGTCATGTCTAGGATGGCTTTTACTTTATCTGGGTTCGGTGCGAGACCATCAGGAGTGAGAAGATGTCCAAGAAATTTCCCCTTGTTCGCCCCGAACACGCATTTCGAGGGTTTAATTTTAATTTGAACCTCCGTAGAGTAGCGAACGTCTCTACGAGGTCTTCCAGATGGATTAAAAAGTTTTACTTTTTAGAAGGAGATCATCAAACATATACTTCCAGATTTCTCCCTTTTTGTTTTCAAAAAACTGTGTCCATCATCCTCTGATATGTTGCCCCCGCATTTTTGAGGCGAAAGGCATGACGAGATAACAATAACATCCATCATTGGTAATGAAGGATGTATGCGGGATATCAGGCTTATGCATCTTAATCTGGTGATAACCAGAAAATGCATCTAAAAAACTCATAAAACTATATCCCACCGCGGAATCTACCAAAACATCTATCCGAGGCAAGGGATAACAATCCTTGGGGCATGCTTTATTGAGTTTAGTGAAATCAACACACATACGCCATTTCCCCCAGACTTTTTCACCATCACTACATTCGACATCCAGGTGGGGTACTGGATTTCAGAAATGAAATAGCCTTAAGAAGCTTTGCAACTTCTTCTTTGATAGGTACCGCCAGCTTAGTTGCTACCTCCCTCTTCTTCTGTTGGATTGGCTTGAACTCCGGAGAAACGTTGAGGTGATGGCACGCGACATCTGGATCTATTCCAGGCATGTCTTCCGCCCGACCAAGCGAAGATGTCCTAAGTTATTCAGCAGGCAAGAGGTTAACTGGAGCTTTTCCTCTTCTGATAGCTCGGCGTTGATGATCAGCTTCTTCCCTTCCCCTTCAACAATGGGGATCTCCTGGGTCTCCTGGGCAGGTTCCAGGTAGGTCCCTTTCCGTTCCACGCTCTCCCTCAGCTTCTTCAGGGAGTTCGGACACCTCTTGGATGTCATTCTGGGCCTTGTGAAGTGGTTGCCTCGGTGATCACATTAACTGTCTTCACATAACATTCGCGTGCCACCTTTGGATCGCTCCGGATCCGGTACTGACGCCCCTCAGCAGCGAATTTCAAGGCCAAATGGAAAGTTAGATACCACCGCTCTGTAAGCATTAGGATTGGTCCTTCCGAAAATAGCGCAGTAGCTACTTGGGGCTTCCACTACTACGAAGTTCACCAACTTTGTTATGCCCCCTAGCGATACCAGAAGCTTCACGCACCCTTCTACTTCCTTCCTTTTCTCCTGAGAAGCCATAGAGGGGGCCTTCCGTAGAGAGTAAGGCCTTTCCAGTCTTGAGGGCCTCAAACGTTTGGCGAAAGATGAGATTAACTGAGCTGCCTGTATCGATCAAAATTTTGTGCACTGCGTAATTCTCAATAATCGCCTTTATCACCACCGCGTCATCGAACGGATTTGCATTCGGGGAGAGGATCTTCCTGGCCAAACGTAACAACCGTCCTTTCCGGGGCAGAAGTGGAGGCAACTGCCCACTTCTTGCTTTGTAACTCTCCCGATGCTAGATTTTCGGGAGGATTCTATCCCTGCCCCACCATGGATGCAATAGATGTTACCGAGAGGGCCAACATCATTCACCTCTATGCATTCGGCTGCAGGATGTATATCCCCATAAACTACCGCCCTCCTCTACATCAGCACACTCCCATGTTTACTTCGACTGCCTCCTTCTTCTTCTCAGCTCGTGGTTCAACCGGAGTTTCTTGCCGAATCAACCCCCGAAGCTTTCCCTCTTTCAGGAGTTTTTCTATCAACCACCGGAGGGGCCCGGCAATCTTCAGTTAGATGCCCCTCTTCTTTAGTGATATCACAGTAAAGGTTTGGGTTCCGATTGCGAAACTTCTGATTTCAAAGGAGGGGCCTTTTTAAAGTCAGGCCTCTTCTGAAGAATCTGCACGACCTCATTCATGGTAACGTTGAGGGGGTGAACGAATCTTGTGATTCATCATATCGGATGGATGGATAGGTGGAGATGGTTGTGCTGATGTATTGTGGCAGATATACGGGCATGATTTGCGGGACTCCCCATGGGTTGAGTGGGTGCGATGGCCAACGGCGGCTTCTGATCCTGAAACCGTTGATGGCCAATGAATGGTTGCTGGCTTAAGATTCCTTCCCCTTTGAGCCCGAGGCTCGAAATCAGGCCGAGACGAGTGATTATACGTTGCTGATGGGTTGATGCAGAATTGAACTGATCGTTGTCGCCTGAGCAACTTGGCAACGTAACCCGGATTAGTCTTTTTCCCCCCCTGATGAATTTGTTTGCCAGACTAATCATTTCTTGATATGTCTTTGGTTCCCTGATTTGGGCTTCAAACTTCAGTGGCCCCTCCCTAAGGCCATGCATTAGCGCGACCCTATATAACTCCGGATCGACGTTTTGTACCTCCATTATTTCCCTTTGGAAACGATCGACCGAAACGGGCCCACGTTTCGTTTTCTTGCTGCCGTATCTCGAATAGGGCTGCCGGACCATTCTTCCTCTTCTTAGAGGTAGAGAATCGAAGCAAAAATTCTCTACGTAACTCCGCAAAGCATCTGATAGATCGAGGATGCAACCCATAGAACCATTCTCTGGCCTGCCCATCAAAGGATGTCACCAGGAGCTTGCACTTTGTTGCATCAGTGATGGTCCTCAGAGCAACAGCTGATTCAAATGCCTGGAGGTGTATCGCTGGATCGGACTCCCCACTATATGCCTGACATACGTGGTTCTCGAAAGTTGTTTGGGGCCGGCTCTCCTCGGATTTCGTCGGTGAAGGGAGAACTCTCCTCGGCATCCTCATACAGGGGGAAAGCAGAGTTATAAGGGACTCTCGGATGCGGTCATTGGCGGACAGGCCGCATGATAGGAGCGGGCAGGTGCTCCAGTCGGATATGATTGGAAGGCGGCGACCTCAGGCGGATAGAGAAAATAAGCGGCCTGAGAGGTCGCCCCTTGAAAGTCAAGGACCCGAGCTGGTATACATCGCGCGGCCTCTTGGTAGAGATTCGGACGGTCCGCGGAACCTTCTTGTGGTGGTCGGGACATGAGCGACTTGCGCGAACGGATATGGAGGTGGAGGAGGTAGAACAGGAGTGACCCGCCTGGGGAGCCGCGGCCTGCTGAGGGGCTAACCGCTCGGTTAGTAGAGTTAGGGCCTGAGTGATTGCGTCCAGACGCTGATCAGTCGCCTGCCGAGCCTGGTCGGCCTCTCTCTTTGTCTGCTCCAGAGCTTCCCACAAAGAGTCTTCACTATGGTCGGATCGGTCTCTGGAGGGAGCTGGCGGTCTGTACATTCTGAGCTAAGGATTTCGCTGACAGTCTGCGATCTGAAGGTCGCGTGTTTCTGTTCGATTCAAAAGTGCGCCTCCGAAGTGAAACGAGGGTTGCGGACTATCAGTTTCT
Source organism: Dactylorhiza incarnata (assembly GCA_033032865.1). Lineage (NCBI taxonomy): Eukaryota > Viridiplantae > Streptophyta > Magnoliopsida > Asparagales > Orchidaceae > Dactylorhiza > Dactylorhiza incarnata. The sequence continues at coordinate 17,493 of JAWHQI010002177.1, read as the reverse complement.
ACTTTAGTTGAAGAATTCAGACCGCTAGCAGCGGTCGAGGCCAGACTTCGCCCGTCGCGGGCAAATGCCACTCCTGCGACGAGCTTTCCTTTGATTGAAAAGTAGCGGTTACAAATGCTGAGAAAGTAGAAGCCGGCCGGTCAGCAGTTCGCGAGACCTGAAACTCGAGACCGGAGCTCAGACAAGCGAGCTCTTGGATTCGAGTGTGCGTGTCTTGGGAACAGTGCCGCCCCCTATTTATAGGCTTGGGGGCCTGCCCGACTCGGGCAGGGATAAAATAACCTCCTGCCCGGGTACAGGAGAAACGGGCAGGCGGTGACGGGATACACAAAGAAGAGAAAGGAAAGAGGCCGCGCCGATCTGACGGCCTGCCTTCCCGATCTGTCTTGCTTGCGGCTGAGGACACCGGACCAAGTCAATAATGCAGACCGCGCGGTTTGGAGATTGAGGTCGCGGTCTGCCCTCTGGTCATGACTTCAGCCGACTCTTCAAGAGGTAACTTGGATAGCCTTCGATCTGGAGCCCCGACCTGTTCTTCGGGGCTGGAACTTCGAGTTTCCTATGGGACAACCCGCGCGGCCTTCTTTGCTGAGACCGCGGATGAACTTCTTGCCTTGGCTCTTTGACGATCTTATCTCTTCGGGGGTGATCCTGGAAATGACACCAGGCCGCCCGGCCTGGCCCTTCTTGAACGGGGAACCGCCGATTCCAGGACCCAGCGGCTTGGCTCAAGAATCCCGAGCGGTCTGATAATGGTTCAAACCGAGAAGCGGTTTTCCGGGCAAACATCAGGGGATAAAAGCGCTCTATTTTTCAAAACACTTAGGGGAGGATCTAAGTTCGAATGGAGTGAAGAGTGCGATAATGCTTTTCGAACAGTTAAAAAAGCAGTTAACCTCAACCCCTCTTCTTCAAAGCCATCGCGAAGGGGAAACACTATTCTTATACTTAGGAGTGGGCCCAGATGCGATAAGCTCTGTCCTGGTGCGGGAAGAAAAAAGAAGCAGTTTCCTATATATTATGTCAGCCACATCCTCAAAGATGCGGAAACTAGATATTCAATCTTGGAGAAGTTAGCCTTGGCTTTGTCATGTCATCACGAAGGCTCCGCCCCTATTTTCAGGCTCATCCCATTCAGGTGGTCTCGGGACCATCCACTAAAGAGCATCCTGGAAAAGCCGGATCATTCAGGAAGGTTGGCCAAAATGGGCAATCGAGCTAAGCGAGTTCGAAATATTATACATTCCCAGAACGGCAATAAAGGCACAAGTATTGCCAGATTTCTTGGTAGACACGATGGAGTCTAATCCAGAAACAAGTAGTGCAATCTCCCTTGGCTTGGATCATTTATGTGGATGGGGCTTTCTGGCAGAAACTCCGTGGGAGCCGGAGTGGTTCTGATCAGTCCAAATGGCATCAGGTTGGAGCAGGCTATCAAATTCTTCTTTTCAGTTACAAATAACCAGGCCGAATACGAAGCATTCTTGGCCGGCTTAAGACTCGCGAAGGAGCTTGGGATAGAACACGTTCATGTGAAAACTGATTCTCTCGTGATGGCTTCGCAGGTTCTAGGGAATTATGAAACAAGAGAACCGATATTGAGAAAGTATCTATTTTTAGCTAATAAAGAAATTGGGAGATTCAAATCCTTCATTATCGAACAACATTCCGAGAACACAGAATGAAGAGGCAGACGAATTGTCAAAGTTTGGTCTTCCATCAGGAGGGGTGACCTCAGAACTCTTTCGTCCGGCAATAGATGAGACAGAGGAAGAGGAGCTCATGCAGATCGATCAGCATCCTTCCTGGAAAGACCCCTATGAATTGTTTCTGTCAAAGGAGAGTTTCATTCATCAATCTAGGGACAGAAATAGATTCAAAAGAAAGGCAGCCTACTACTACTTGATGGCAGGAGTCCTGTATAGGAAAACTCTGATTTCTCCCTCAGCGCGATGTGTCTCAGAAGAAGAAATTCCGATCATACTTCAGGAAATTCATTCAGGAGAGTGTGGTAGTCATTTAAGAGCGAAGACTTTGGAGAAAAGGATTCTTGCGGCAGGGATATTTTCTGGCCGACCATGAGGAAAGATGCTGAAGCATTTGCCAGGCGATGTGTCCAGTGCCAAAAGTTCGCTCCTCTTCAACATTTGCCTGCTCAGTCGCTCAGGTCGATAACCGCGCCGTTGGCCCTTTGCAGTATGGGGAATGGATCTTATGGGACCCTTTCCGATGGCCAGCGGTCAACGCCGTTTCATCCTCGTAATGATCGACTATTTCAGTAAGTGGATTGAGGCAAAAGCGCTGGCGAAAACAACAACTCAAATTGTCAAAAACTTCATCTGGGGGGAAATAATCTGCCGGCATGGAATTCCGTTAGCAATTGTTACCGATAACGGTCCACAGTTCAACAATTCCGAGATGAAAAGCTTCTGCGATCAGGCGGGAATTGATCTGCGATATTCCTCAGTACATCATCCCAGGACCAATGGTCAGGTGGAAGCATGCGAACAGGCAAATCCGGCAGCTCTTGATGAAAAGGGTCATAAATCAAAAAGGGAATTTGGGCGGACCAGCTTCCTTCCATCCTTTTGGACTCTTCGTACTACGCCATCTCAGCTACAGGGGAGACGCCGTTCAAAACTATCCCATGGCTCAGAGGCTGTTGTTCCCGTAGAATTTGAAGTGGTCACTCCAAGGGTTATGTATGCAAAAGAGGGAGGAGAATCATGGTTGGATGAAAATGATGAGGCTATGAGGTATAGTCTGGATCTGATCGAGGAGCTTCAAGACGAGGCAACTATCAGACAGGAGGAAGTTCAAAAGGAGAATGGCAAAATATTTTGACAAGAATGTCAGAGTAAAGCAGTTCGCAAGTGGTGATTTTGGTATTAAAGAAAGTAGATGCTGCAGCCAGGTCTGGTAATGTTGGGAAACTGGATCCTAATTGGGCGGGACCTTTTATCATCAAAGAAGTATTAAAAAGTGGGGGTAATCGCCTCCAAACAAGTGAAGGAGAAGACATCCCGCGCACCTGGAGTGGCGACGATCTCAAACGGTTCTATCCTTAAAATGTCTTCTTTACTTTTCTTGCAATTTTTGAGATATTTTAATAAGAAGTACCATACTGACACTTCTCCATGTTTGATGTTTCCTTTCTGCATTTTCTCACATATCAAACTCACTGAACCACGGAGGACATCGCCCAAGTTCTACTCGAACCCCCCTCGGATTGTAGTCGTAGAGTTAAAACCCACCAAGACCCATGTGATGCGGGGAGTTTTCGCACACGTGTAGTGGTAGCTTGCCAATTCCGCTGCGGGGGTCTTCAGAACTTTTGGATCCCGGCCGATAATCTGACACACCCCTGCATCAAGGGAGGTCTAGGTGATTGTCAGCTCTATCATGCCCCGAAGGGATATAGTTACAGCTTTGATGATCTTTCTCAGGAAAGCAATGTTCGCCGCCGAGGCCCACACCTGCCCAACTGATCATCATAGTCTTGTGACCATCGAATACTCTTAGGTACTCTCGAAACGGTGCCTAGTTGGGCCCACAACTGAGTTGATCTCTCTGAGGAAAGCAATGTTCGCCGCCGCGGCCCACCTGCCCAATTGATCAACTCGGCTTGTAACCCTAGGCAAGAGAGCGGATGAGCGTTTACAGCTCTTATGACCACTTGAGGAAAGCAATGTTCGCCGCCGAGGCCCACCTGCCCACTTGGTCATTTGAGTCTGTACATACCTTTTTTATTCTTTCTCTACAGGGAGGCATTTGCCTCTTTATGGTTTCTTGTATAAGAACAATTCGAGGAAGATTTGGTTAAAACAGGTGCAGGTGTTCATCTACCCTAATAAAGGGTTATGATATTAAGGACCGTGCGGTCTGAACATCCAAACCGAACGGTCTGATTGGATATAAGTGGGATATTTCTGGCAATTATATAATGACCCGAGTGGTTTATCCAACCGGGCGACCTTATCAATTTTTTAATTCGGTATCTCCGGAACCGATCATCTATTACCCGGGTGGCATTCAAGCCGGGCGGGTCCATTCATCTTTTATAAGTTGATATTTCGGGAACTAATATATATAATTGTTCGGATCTCATTCTGGCCGGACGGTTTTATCTATCTATCCATCCTTTAATAAGTTGGATGTTTTTAGATCTTAGTTATATGATTATCCGGATTATATTCTAAATCGGGCGAATTCATCCATCCATGATAAACTGGACATTTATGAAGCTAATTTATTGCCGGATCGTGTTCTGACCGGTCGGGTTTATTCATCCCTCCGTTCTATTAATTGGATATTACTGGATCTGGATATATTGCTCAGGTTTGCATTCTAACCAGGCGGCCATTACATATCTCTTACAATTAATTGGGTTGAATATCTCAAGATCTGAATATCTGATCGCCCGGATTATTCTTCAATCGATCGAGCTGAACTACTTCTTAAAGCAAAAAGTTATGATTCGATATTTACATCAGCAGAGGATAAAATATATCTGAATAAAAAAGAAGCCGCCCGGTCTATATTATAGTCGCATAAGTCTACGTGTTATGGTTCGTATTATCAGAAATGAGGCGTGTTGAGATCAAAACAAGTAATCGCACGGTTCGGACAAAGGATCGTCGAAGACAATCCATCATCACTTATGCTCGGACCAGGATGTTCGCGCGGTTGGATCATAAAGAGCAAAGAAAAGAGACAAGGTATCACAAGTAAGTAATAATAGAAGGACAATCAGACAGGTAAAATCTCTGTTTCATTTTTCAAGATGTGTTTACAAAAATATTGACCGCCCCGGCCAACAAAAAGAAACCGGCGGTTACAAAAATTAAAACAAAAAACAAGGGCACTAGTCTGCCGATTCTTTCTTCTTCTTCTTGACAGGAGAATTTGAGTCCGCACCATCGATGTCAGCCTCCGGCGAATAACCTTCGCTTAACGAGGAGGAGCCGGATGAACTGCTGTCACTAGACCGCCGGTCTTGCTTGCAGAACCGGTGGTTCCAGAGGACAAGCTGTCCTCGTCGTCGTCGTCACTGGCATCACCATCCGCGTCGGCTTCTTCAGCGGCTTCACCAGTTCCATCGCCTCCTTGATGGAGCACGATCTCCCTGCCCGCGTCGGCCTCGGCTTCTCGCCTACCTTGGATTTTCCTTTTTTCCTTCGGCTGATTTCGTCAAGTTGGACCTTCAAGGCGGGGAAGAGGTCGGAGAAGGTGGTTCCATCGAATCCTTCACACAGACCGCCCCGGTCACCTATGAGACCCAAGGCTTTGTCGATCCCCTGGGCCACATGAGGCAGCACCTCGTCTTGGAAGGCCGGGTTGGTCACCTCATATTGCTTCTGCAAGAAGAGGAAAAATGAATTAGGCCGCTCGGGCTAAACAAAGGGAACCGCGTTGTCTTTTGAGAAACTCACCGCCACGACTTCTTGAAGCCGCACGTTCTCCTCTCGAAGCCGCGTATTCTCCGCAGCCTGCTCCTCGTACTTCTTCTCCAGGTGTTTCTGAACAGAAACTAGCCGCTTATACGCCAGGGCCATGAAGTGGTTGGCCGAAAATCCCCAGGCGCCGGCTTGAGCCGCTAGCCGGGGGAGCTCTTCTTCAGGGGTCCTCATCAGCCTCCTTAGGGTCTTTCGACCATACAAGGCGGCCCCAGCGGCTAGGGCATGGCGTTCAATTTTGTCACTCCCCCATGGAGGAAGAGCGGTGGATACCCGGATCCGGCTTCCATCCCTATGCCAAAGGACGGTCGGATTGCCCTGCAGATCGGGCGGGTTACCACAAGAGCGAAGGAGCTCGTAGTCATCAGGAGAAGCCGGGCCTTCTTCCTCAGACGATAGCGATCTGTTTCGCTTCAGCCTCTTCTCCCTTTGAGTCAAACCGGGACGACTGGCGTGACCGGCTTGTTCGCAGGGACGGCGTGGGCAGCTGTAAAGAGAAAACAAAAGTGTAAATAACGAAGTCCGCGCGGTTACATACAGGCGGTCTAAAAGAACTTACTATGCTCAGGGAGGATATCCACCAGCTCCGAGAACAGCGGGATGTAGTGGTTGATATCCAACCGCTCGTTCTCAAGGAACGCGAAGGTGTCCGCCTCAATCTTTCCGACCTGAGGGATCTGGAAAACTTCTTCCCCTCGGACTTGCGGGTTGGTCTGCAACAGTCCGAAGTGCCTTCGAGCATTACGAACCGCTCCGACCAGTCGGAGACTTTGTTCGCCAAATTGACGATCTTCAACCCATGGCAGCCGAAGTAGAGGTGCCCCCTGTAAGTTGAAGTCCCCGAGTCGGAGGCAGCCCGCACCGAGAAGAACTTTCTGAATAGGTCGAGGGAGAACCTGATCCGCTCGAACCGCAGGTACGAGATGAAACTATATATGGAGGCGATGGAGTTCGGTGGAAGTTGACCGGGTACGACCCCGTAATGGTCGAAGATGGCTATGACTTCAAGCGGCAGTGGAAACTTGAAGCCATATTCGAAGTGGTCGACCGGGATAGCTATCTGGTGCGGATTGGAAGAGTTAATCCGCTCATCGCGTAGAGGAAGCCGCGCGAGTAGATTACTCCCTGCCATGTGTTTTGCGATGAAATCGTCCAGTTCGCTCTGAGTAAGGCGGCATTCCGGATGGTCCCCCGAATGGAATGCTAAGGCCGCATCAGCTCGGACGGCTTTAACTTTAACAGGTCGCTGCGACTTGTTCTTGGATCGCGCCATCCGGAAATCATGAGAATGACTTCGAAGAATTCCCTACTTATAGATTTCTATGATCTGTGAATAGCAAAATCATATCGCGACTATACATTCTAACCGCGCGGTCAGTGACCTAAATGGTTGGATTCACCAGAAAATAAAAGAAGCAAAGGCATCCAGGAAAACAGAAGCAAGCATACATCACAGATCGAGCGACCTGAAGTCGGTTCGAATAAAGCATGAGATCTAAAGCAGAACACAAAGTATAGCGGTTAAATAAGAGACCGCACGAGTTATCCAGAATACAAGACAAAGAACATTGTTCAAATCAATAAGCCACGCTTATAGTACAAATTGTTCTCAAAGGCCGGTCACGGCTGACGGCGTTCTGGGGAGACATCCTCTCTGTGAAGTCGCGCGACCTGGTCACTGGTTGTGTTCAGGAGAGAGTAAATCTGGCTTGTATGATAATGAAGGTGGTTGATTGTGCTATGAAGCCGCCCGGCATCCCTTTCGACCCGCGTAGCGGCAATCATACGGGGGGTTGCGGCGGCCTCGTCAATCATTGGATCAGCCGCCCGGACTGGGGGAGGATTCGAGCCCGCTCTAATAGTCGGGCGGCTAACAGCTACCACCCCATCGTTCATATTTCGCCGACCAGCGGCGACTTCTCTGGTTAACCGCAGGAATTTATCCTGGTAATATTTCGAGTCGCTCTCAAATTTAGCAGAGGCTCTCTTCTCCTTCTCCAGTTGAGCGGTTAGAGCAGCTCGCGTAGCCACCACTGCTGCCCGCGCGGCCTAAAGCTGAGTCCCCAGGACTTTCTCTTTTCTGAGCAGGATTTCCTGTTGATCTCCGACTGCGCCTTCAGCGCCTCTTCAGCCTTCTTCTTCGCTGTTCGATTCAAAAGTGCGCCTCCGAAGTGGAACGAGGGTTGCGGACTATCAGTTACTATTTAGCTAGAGAATTCAGACCGCTAGCAGCGGTCGAGGCCAGACTTCGCCCGTCGCGGCAAATGCCACTCCTGCGACGGGCTTTTTCTTGATTGAAAAGTAGCGGTTACAAATGTGAGAAAGTAGAAGCCGGCCGGTCAGCAGTTCGCGAGACCTGAAACTCGAGACCGGAGCTCAGACAAGCGAGCTCTTGGATTCGAGTGTGCGTGTCTTGGGGAACAGTGCCGCCCCCTATTTATAGGCTTGGGGGCCTGCCCGATCGGGCAGGGATAAAATAACCTCCTGCCCGGGTACAGGAGAAACGGGCAGGCGGTGACGGGATACACAAAGAAGAGAAAGAAAGAGGCCGCGCGATCTGACGGCCTGCTTTCCCGACCTGTCTTGCTTGCGGCTGAGGACACCGGAACCAAGTCAATAATGCAGACCGCGCGGTTTGGAGATTGAGACCGCGGTCTGCCTTCTGGTCATGACTTAGCCGATTCTTCAAGAGGTAACTTGGATAGCCTTCGATCTGGAGCCCGGCCTGTTCTTTGGGGCTGGAACTTCGAGTTTCTATGGGACAACCCGCGCGGCCTTCTGGCTGAGACCGCGGATGAACTTCTTGCCTGGCTCTTTGACGATCTTATCCCTTTGGGGGTGATCCGGAAATGACACCAGGCCGCCGGCCTGGCCCTTCTTGAACTGAGAACCGCCGATCCGGGACCCAGCGGCTTGGCCCAGGAGTCCGCGCGGTCTGATAATGGTCCAACCCAAGAAGCGGTTTCCGGGCAAACATAATCCCCGCATATTTTCAAATCTCAGAGGATTTCGAAAATATTAGCTTTGACCGGGAGACCGCATCCGACCTGCCTTGAATCCTATAAGAGAGCCAGAGAATTCATTCTGTGGAGTTTTCTGCGAAATCTCGGGTATTACTCGCCAGCTGCGGTTAGAGTTTTTAAGACCGGCAATTCTTCAGTAATGGATTTCCTGGACGCCGTGCTAGACCGCGTGGATCCCAGTGGGGATCAGAAGAGGGCGGAAAACAAGAGGAGCGAATCGCCGGAAAAAATTGGATAAGGCGAGGGAAAAGCAAGACCGGCAAGACCGGAAAAAAGAGAAAACGGGCCGAGAAGGCCGGAACGGGCAGCTCCAAGCCGGTTGTGGACTTAACGACCCCTAAGACTCCTGCAGAGCCGTGGCGAACAGTTCGGAGCCTCCTCCTGATGACTTGCCGATTTCTCCCAAAGGCCTCATCCAACAGACCACCAGCCGCTGAATAAAGAGGAGACCGCTCCTCCTGAAGAAGTTGCTCCAGAAAGCCCTTCGAAGAAGGCCGGAGAGAATGACTCGTTGGTGTGGAAATCACCCCATCCGGGAACCCTCATTTGCTCGTCCGAGATCTAGAGAAGGAGGCGGTTACTTCCCCAAGGACGGGCGAACAGAACACCCCTTTGTCCGTGGACGACTACCCCAGCCCCTCGAAAGAACTTGGCCCAGCGCCGAGTAAGAGAGAGAAAAAGAGGAAGAAGACCGGGTCTGTTACCGAGCGGATAACTAAGAAAGTCAAGAGGCTGGCCGCTAAGGAAAGGGCGGCCCTTAAGAAACCGACGAATCCCTCCTCCGACCAATTCGCGGCTGAAAGAGGAGCTAGGTCTTGCGACTCCTCCACCCAGCAAGTCAAACGAATCGCCGGCCACTCCTGACGCGAAGACGGGCGAGCGAACTGCCCCCGGACCCGGCGAGCAGTATATCCTTCAATGGGATCTTCAAAGACATGGATGAGCTGGTGAAGCGAGATCAGTTTCTTGCCAGCCCGACCGCTTCTGACCAAAACGCTCTTGCTACTGATGACACAGCCCGGTCTGAAGAGACCGCTCGGATGGAGGCCGAAGAGCGAGAGGCCGCCGCCCGGACTGCCTCGAGGTCGAAAAAGAAAACAAGGGAACTTGAAGAAGTTCAGCGAGCGCGGGAGGAGGTACCCCCAGCAATGACCGGAAAGAGATCATGAAGGTGAAGAAGGAAAGGGCGGAACAGGCTTGAACAAGCCGTCGCGGCCTGATCCTCTTGCGGCAGGTAAGGATTCTACGGACTACAAAGCTGTCCGCTTTTTCATTCCGCGGCCTCGCCATAATGAATTAGTGAACCCGCCGCTGAGCCTCTTTGCTTTTATTTTTTATGACCGCGCGTTTTTGCAGATAGCAGCGATCAGATGTGAAGCCGGGTGACCTTGAGGCCAGTCTGCCTCGGCTAGCACCCCCGATTTCAACCTCCTGTGCGACATCCTTGCCGGAAAGACCGCATTGTTTGATCGCCTTGAGGCAGATCTGATCAACCTGAGGGCAGCTTGAAGGAGGTAGAGGACGGGGGAGGCCGCCACTCGGACCGCTCTGGCGCAATCGGAGATTGACAGGAGGTCCAGCACAGAGAAAGTGAAAATCCTGGAGACTCAGCTTGAGGCCGCGCGAGCAGCGGTGGTGGCTACGCGGACTGCTCTAACCGTCCAACTGGAGAAGGAGAAGAAAACCTCTGCCAAAATTGAGAGTGACTCAAAATATTACCAGGATAAATTCCTGCGCTTAACCAGAGAAGTCGCCGCTGGTCGGCGAAATGTGAATGATGGGGTGGTAGCTGTTAGCGCCCGACTATTGGAGCGAGCTCAAATCCTCCTTCAGTCCGGGCGGCTGATCCAATGATTGACGAGGCCGCTGCGGTCCCCCGTATGATTGCCGCTACGCGGGTCGAAAGGGATGCCGGGCGGCTTCATTGCACAATCAACCACCTTCATTATCATACAAGCCAATTTATTCTCTCTTGAACACGACCAGTGACCAGGTCGCGCGACTTCATAGAGAGGATACTTCCCCGAGCGCCGTCAGTCGTGATTAATATTTGAATATAACTTGTATTATGAATGTGGTTTGTGATCTGGACAATATTCTTCTTTACTCTTGTCTTTTATTTGAACAATTCGCGCGGTCTCTTACTTTAACCGCTGTATTTTATGCCTTGTTTAAATCTTATGTTTCATTCGAACCGTTTTCTGATCGGGCGAACTGTGATGTATGCTTACTTCTGTGTTTCTGGATGCCTTTGCTTCTTTCATTTTTCTGGTGAATCTAAACCATATAGGCCATTGACCGCGCGGTTAGATTGTATAGCCGTGTCATGATTTTACTATTCACAGATCATAGAAATCTATAAGTATAGAATTTGCCTGAGGTCATTCTCACGATTTCCAGATGGCGCGATCCAAGAACAAGTCGCAGCGACCTGTTAAATTAAGGCCGTCCGAGCTGACGCGGCCTTGGCATTCCATTCGGCGGACCATCCGGAATGCCGCCTTACCCAAAACGAACTGGATGACTTCATTGCTAAACACATGGTAGGGAGTACTCTGCTCGCGCGGCTTCCTTTGCGCGACGAGCGGATTAACTCTTCCAGTCCGCACCAGATCGCCATCCCAGTTGACCATTTCGAGTATGGCTTCAAGTTCCACTGCCGCTTGAAGTCATAGCATTTTCGACCACTACGGGGTTGTGTGCCCGGTCAGCTTCCACCGAACTCCATCGCCTCAATATATAGTTTCATCTCGTACCTGCGGTTCGAGAGGATCCGGTTCTCCCTCGACCTGTTCAGAAAATTATTCTCAGTGCGGGCGGTCTCCGATTCGGGGACTTCAACTTACAGGGGGCACCTTTACTTCGGCTGCCACGGGCTGAAGATTGTTAATATGGCGAACAAAGTCTCCGACTGGTCGGAGCGGGTTTGTAATGCTCGAAGGCAACTTCGGACTGTTGCAGACCAACCCGCAAGTCCGGGGGGAAGAAGTTTTCCAGATCCCCCAGGTCGGCAAGATCGAGGCGGACACCTTCGCGTTCCTTGAGAAGGAGCGGCTTGATATCAACCACTACATCCGCTTTTCTCGGAGCTTGAGAACATTCTCCCCGAACATAGTAAGTTCTTCTAGACCGCCTTATATGACCGCGCGGCCTTCTTTACTTATACTCTTGATTTTATTTTGCAGCTGCCCATATCGTTCCAGCGAACAAGCCGGTCACGCCGGCCGGCCCAGTTTAAACCAGAGGGAGAAGAAGAGGCAGCGCGAAAGAGGTCGCCATCTTCGGAGGAAGAGGGCCCGACCTCTTCTGACGATTATGAACTCCTTCGTTCAAGTGGGAACCCGCCCGACCTGCAGGGCAACCCGACCGTCCTTTGGCACAGGGATGGAAGTCGGATCCGGGTATCCACCGCGCTCCCTCCGTGGGGGAGTGAAAAGATTGACCGCCACGCCCTAGCCGCCGGGGCTGCCTTATATGGTCGGAAGACTTTGAAGAGGCTGAGGAATACTCCCGAGGAAGAGCTCCCCCGGTTAGCGGCTCAGGCCGGTGCATGGGGATTTGCGGCCAACCACTTTATGGCCTTGCGTTCAAGCGGCTGGTTTCCGTCCAAAAACACCTGGAGAAGAGATTCGGGGAGCAGGCCGCGGAGATCACGCGGCTTCAAGAAGAGAAGAACGCGCGGCTTCAAGAAGTCGTGTGGCGGTGAGTTTTTCAAAAGACAATGCGGTCCTCTTGTTCAGCCCGGGCGGCCTGATTCATTTTTCCTTTTTCTTGCAGAAGCAATATGAGATGACCAACCCGTCCTTCCAGGACGAGGTGCTGCCCCATGTGGCCCAAGGAATCAACAAGGCCCTGGGTCTTATGGAAGATCGGGGCGGTCTGAGCGAAGGGTTCGAGGGTACCACCTTCTCCGACCTCTTCCCCACCTTGAAGACTCAACTCGATGAAATCAGCCGAAGCGCAAAAGGAAGACCAAGGTGGGCGAGGAGGCTGAGGCCGACGCTGGCAGAGAGGTCGTGCTTCATCAAGGAGGAGATGGAAGCGGTGAAGCCGCCGATGAGGTCGATGCGGACAATGAAGCCGGTGACGCTGATGAGGACGATGAAGATGACCTATCCTCTGGGACCACTGGCTCCGCCAGTAGGACCGGGCGATCAAGTTCCAGCGGTTCGTCGGATTCTTCTTCGTTCAGCGAAGGCTATTCGCCGGAGATTGACATCGAAGGCCTGACCTCAAGTCCGGCCTGTCAAGAAGCGAAAAAAGTCGGCAGACTAGTGCTCTCGTTTTACTTTTAACTTTTGTAACCGCGGTTTCTTTTTGTTAACGGAGCGGTCAGTACTTTTGTAAACATATTTTTGAAGAAATGAATAGAAATTTCTTACCTGTCTGGTTGTCATTCTGCTGTTACTTACTTGTGATTGATATCTTGTCTTTTTCTCTCCTTCTTCTTTTTCGCTTTTATAATCTAGCGCGCGGCTATCCTGATCCATTTATAGATGACGATTGAGGATCTTGGGTGGTTTATATAGGCCGCGCGGTTACTCCTTTTTTTTTTAAAAAAAATCTCAGGATGTCTGATTTCTTGTGCGATCATAGTGTTAGGCCGAGCGGCCCCTTATTTAAAAGAGAGATACCACATCCTTGTGATGCAAGTAATGATCCTTAACTTTGAGCGATTTTGAAATCAATCCGGGCGAACAAACGCATTGCATCCAAAGATAACTTTTGCTAGGAAATCAGTCAACCCGACGGTTAAAATATAAACTGAACGATGATATACTCAAATCCAGAGACAACCAGATTTGATTAATTTGAAGTATTGATAGTTCGCTCGGTCAGACTGCAATCCGGACAACCATAGATTTGAATTAGAAAATGCCTAACTCATTATCGGACGGATAGATAGATAAGTCCGACCGGTCAGGATGAAATTGAGCAATTACATGTTAGATCCAGAAATACCAAACTTATAAAAGATGATTAAACCCGCCCGGTTTGAATGCCACCCGGGAAACAGATGATTAGCTTTAGAAGATTGCCAACTTGTACAATATTGATAAGACCGCACGGTTGCATAATAACCCGGGTAATCATATGCTTTGCCAGAAAATATTCCAACCTGTAATAATTGATAAGACCGCCCGGTTGCATAAACCCTGGTAATCATATGCCCAGATTCAGAAATACTTTCTAATAGACGACGGGCATACCCGCCGGTTTGAATATAACCCTGGTGATAACATGATCAGTTCCAAAAGATGACTTGAACCTATGTTCAGTCAGACCGCTAGGCCTGAAATACTCAGACCGTATGGTCTTAATACCACAACCCCTATTGGGGTAGACGAACACTGCACCTGTTCAACCAGACCGATCGGCCTGAAAAACTCAAACCGTCCGGTCTTAATATCACAACCCCTTTATTGGGGTAGACGAACACCTGCACCTGTTCTAACAATATTCTCCTTGAGTGGTCCATATAGAAAAATCATCAGAAGTGAATGCCTCCTGTAGGGAAGAAGAATAATCCTACAGGCTCAAATGACCAAGTGGGCAGGTGGGCCTCGGCGGCGAACATGCTTTCCTCAAGTGGTCATAAGAGCTGTAGGGAAAAAAAGAAAAATATGTACAGACTCAGATGACCAAGTGGGCAGGTGGGCCTCGGCGGCGAACATTGCTTTCCTCAAGTGGTCATAAGAGCTGTAAACGACTCATACCGCTTCTTGCCTAGGGTTACAAGCCGAGTTGATCAATTGGGCAGGTGGGCCTCGGCGGCGAACATTGCTTTCCTCAGAGAGATCAACTCAGTTGTGGGCCCAACTAGGTACCGTTTCGAGAGTACCTAAGAGTATTCGATGGTCACAGACTATGATGATCAGTTGGGCAGGTGGGCTCGGCGGCGAACATGCTTTCTCAGAAAGATCATCAAAGCTGTAACTATATCCCTTCGGGGCATGATAGAGCTGACAATCACCTAGACCTCCCTGATGCAGGGGTGTGTCAGATATCGGCCGGGATCCAAAGTTCTGAAGACCACCGCAGCGGGAATTGGCAAGCTACCACTACATGTGTGCGAAAACTCCCGCATCACATGGTGGTGGGTTTTACGCTACGACTACATCCGAGGGGGTTCGAGCAGAATTTGGCGATATCTCAGAGGTTCGGGGAGTGAGATATGTGTGTTTATATTTATGATGCGGAGAACCATCATACAAGAAGGAAATGTCAGTATAGGGCTTTTTATTCAATATCAAAAGAGATGTAAAGAATAAAAGAAATAGTTTCAAGGATAGAACCGTTTGAGATCGTCACCACTCCACGTGCGTGGGATGTCTTCTCCTTCATTGGTTTGGAGACGGTAGGCCCCATTCTTAGATACTTCTTTGATGATGAAAGGTCCTGCCCAATTAGGATCCAGCTTTCCAACATTACCAGACCTCGTGCGGCATCCACCTTTTTTAACACCAAATCCCCGACTACAAACTGCTTCACTCTGACATTCTTATCAAAATATTTTGCCATTCTCCTTTTAACTTCTTCCTGCCTGATTGTGCTTCATCCTGAAGTTCTCGATTAGATCAAGATTATGCATGAGGGCCTCACCATTTTCATCTATCCAGGATTCTGCTCTTCTTTGGCGTAAATAACCTTGGAGTGTACTACCTCGAATTCCACAGGGACAACAGCTCCGAGCCATGAGATAATTTGAAAGGTGTCTCCCGGAGCCGAAGACGGAGTAGTACGAAGGGTCCACAGGATGGAAGGAAGTTGGTCCGCCCAATTCCCTTTCTGGTTCAAGACTCTTTTCATTAAAAGCTGCCGAATTTGCCTGTTTGCCGCCTCCACTTGACATTGGTCATTGGATGGTGTACTGAGGCAAACCGAAGATCAATTCCTATCTGATCACAGAAGTTTATCATCTCTGGATTGTTGAATTGTGGGCCATATCGGTGACGATTGCCAACGGAATTCCATGTCGGCAGATAATCTCTCCCCAGACGAAGTTTCTGACAATTTGGGTGGTAGTTCTTGCTAATGCTTTTGCTTCGATCCACTTACTGAAATAATCGATCATTACCAGGATTAAAGCGACGTTGTCCGCTGCCATTGGGAAAGGCCCATAAGATCCATTCCCATACTGCAAAAGGCCATGGCGCAGTTATTGGACCTGAGTGACTGAGCAGGCAAATGTTGAAGAGGAGCGCGAACTTTGGCACTGGACACATCGCTTGGCGAATGCTTCAGCATCCTTTTCTCATGGTGGCCAGAAGTATCCTGCCGCAGGATCCTTTTTCTAAGGTTTTTGCCCTGAATGGCTACCGCACTCCCCAGAATGAACTTCCTGAAGTATGACCGGGATCTCCTCTTCTGAAACGCACCGTGCCGAGGGAGAAATCAGAGTTTTTCGGTACAAGACTCTGCTATCAAGTAGTAATAAGCCGCCCCTTTCTTCTGAATCTATTTTGTCCTTGATGATGGATGATATTCTCCTTTGTCAGAAACAATTCGTAAGGGTCTTTCCAAGAAGGATGTTGATCGATCTGCATGAGCTCTTCTTCCTCTGTCTCCTCTGTTGCGGATGAAAAAGTTCTGAGGTTACTCCCCTGATGGAAGACCAAATTTTGACAATTCGTCTGCCTCTTCATTCTGCGTTCTCGGAATATGCTCGATGATGAAGGATTTGAATTTCCCGATTTCTTTCTTAGCTAGGAATAGGTATTTTCTCAACATCGGTTCTCTTGTCTCGTAGTTCCCCAGAATCTGCGAGGCTACAAGAGAATCAGTTTTCACATGAACATGTTCTATCCAAGCTCCTTTGCGAGTCTCAGGGCTGGCAAGAGTGCTTGTATTCGGCCTGGTTATTTGTAACTGAAAAGAAGAATCTAACAGCTTGTTCCAGCCTGATGCCGTTTGGACTGATCAAAACCACTCCGGCTCCACGGAGTTCCTGCCAGAAGCCCCATCACACATAAATGATCCAAGCAAAAGGAGATTGCACTACCCGCTCTGGGATTAGACTCCATTGTGTCTACCAAGAAATCTGCCAATACTTGTGCCTTTATTGCCGTTTCTGGAGTGTACAATATTTCGAACTCGCTTAGCTCGATTGCCCATTTGGCCAACCTTCCTGAATGTTCCGGCCTCTCCAAGATATTCCTCAGTGGATGATCTGAAACCACCTGAATAGGATGAGCTTGAAAATAGGGGCGGAGCCTTCGTGATGACATGACTAAAGCCAAGGCTAATTTCTCCAGGATTGAATATCTAGTTTCGCATCTTTAAGGATATGGCTGACATAGTATATCGGAACTGTTTCTTTTTCTCTTCCCGAACCAGGACAGAGCTTATCGCATCAGGCCTACCCCCAAGTACAAGAATAGTGTTTCTCCTTCGCGAGGGCTTTGAAGAAGGGGGGTTGAAGTTAATTGCTTTTCAATTGTTCGAAAGCATTATCGCCATTCTCGTTCATTCGAACTTAGATCCTCCCCTAAGTGTTTTGAAGAACGGAGCGCTTTTATCTCCGATTTGGAAATGAATCGGCTCAATCTGCCAACCTTCCACAAGTTGCTGTACTCTTTCGGATTGCGAGGAGGGGTCATGTCTAGGATGGCTTTTACTTTACTGGGTCGGTGCGAAGACATCAGGAAGGGAGAAGATGTCCAAGAAATTTCCCCTTGTTCGCCCCGAACACGCATTTTGAGGGTTTAATTTTAATTTGAACTCCGTAGAGTAGCGAACGTCTCTACGAGGTCTTCCAGATGGATTAAAAAAGTTTTACTTTTTAGAAGGAGATCATCAACATATACTTCCAGATTTCTCCCTTTTTGTTTTTCGAAAAACTGTGTCCATCATCCTCTGATATGTTGCCCCCGCATTTTTGAGGCCGAAAGGCATGACGAGATAACATATAACATCCATCATTGGTAATGAAGGATGTATGCGGGATATCAGGCTATGCATCTTAATCTGTGATAACAGAAAATGCATCTAAAAAACTCATAAAACTATATCCA
>JAWHQI010002176.1:0-43397 GCA_033032865.1 Dactylorhiza incarnata | reverse complement strand
CCCCCCCCCCCCCCCCCCCCCCCCCCCCCCCCCCCCCCCCCCCCCCCCCCCCCCCCCCCCCCCCCCCCCCCCCCCCCCCCCACCGCTGCTTCTGACCTTTTTCCGCATCTTTTGCGTGCGCTTGCCTGCTGCCAGTCCTCAGTTGCTTCCTTCCGTCTTCTTCGCCGATATGGGTGATCCCGATTCCTCCGTGTCTTCTCCAGGGGTGATCCAACCTCAGATGAGTGACCCTTAGCGGCCCCATGGCCACTCTGGCTCCTTGAGGATTACCACGGTTCCCTTAGACGATACAAATTATCTTGAATGGTCTCATGCTGCTCAACATATTATTCGCAGTCAGCAGATGTTCGGATATATCGATGGGACGATCAAGGAGCCCCTCAAGATTGATCCCTCCTGGAAGCCTTGGGATTCAGACAACTCTCTTGTGGTCTCATGGCTCATACATTCGATGTTTCCCAAGGTCTACCAGAGCTATATGTTGATGGATTCTGCATCTGAGATTTGGGCCTGTGCTCGGGAAACATACTCACAAATCGGTAGTTCCACTCAGGTGTATGAGTTCACTCGCCGTATTTTGGAATTGCGGCAAGGTCCGATGATCGTTTCGTCATTCTTCTCTGAGTTTGAGCGTCTTTATCAAGAGTTGGACTACTTTGCTCACTTCACACTTGCGTGTACTGCTGATGCTGTTCAAATAAAACAAAATGAGGATTGTTTTCGTCTCCATGTTTTCTTGATGAGCTTGAACATGGAATCCGATATGGTGCGGGCGCATATTCTTCACCCTTCTCCGCTTCCCTCCCTTCGTGAGGCCTTCAGTATGGTTCTGGCCTTCTGGGTGATGAAGACCGACGCAAGTCCCTTAGTATTATGGTGCCGCCTGATCGTTCTTCTTTGACGAGTGTTGATCGTGGTCTTATTCCCACTCTTGGATCTTCTGTGCCCACCTGTGACTACTGTGGTCGAAGGGGACATTCTCGGGAGATGTGTTTCAAGCTTTATCCACATCTTGCTCCTCCTGGTCGTGGTGGCCAGAGACATAGTGGCCATCGCTCTCATAATGTTGCTTATACTATAGATGTCTATGATGAGTCTCATTGTTCCCCTCTTGGATCTCTTACAGCTCAGGAAGTGGATGCCTTCCGTCGTCTGCTCTGCTCTCAGTCTGATCCTGTTACGGGAGGCTCTACTTCCCTGTCCACTATTGCGATGCCAATGCTCATGCTGGCACAACTTCCTCTGAATGGGTGTTTGACTCCGGCGCAACACACCACATAACTGGGTCTTCCTCAGGTTACCTCTCTTATACCCCCTTGTCTGGTAAGGACAAGGTCATTTCTGCAAATGGATCTTTATCCTCTATTGCGGGCAAAGACAATATCTCATGTTCTCCATCTATTTCTCTTCCTTCTGTTCTTCATGTCCCCTCTTTTCCTCGCAATTTACTTTCCATCAGCGATATTACTCGATCCCTGAACTGCTCTGTAACCTTTTTTTCTTCTTCTGATTTTTGTGTTTTTCAGGAATTGAGTACGAAGCAGAACATTGGCAGTTGTAGGAATCGTGGTGGCTTGTACTACCTGAACCCCCAGATACCCTCTCAGGCTCTTTCCTGTTCCGTCGCCACCGCTGATGATGTTCGTCGTTGACATCTGCGCCTAGGACATCCGTCCTCCTATCTGCAAAAATTGTTTCCTGTTTTTTTACCTTTTCTTCAGAATTTTACTTGTGATGTATGTGATGAGTCTAAACACGTGTGACATACTTCTTCGCATCCTTCTTTTCTCAGTACTATCCCTTTTGATGTGTTACATTCTGATGTGTGGGGGCCGCCCCTTATTTTATCTTTAATTGTTTTTCGATGGTTTGTCACTTTTATTGACTGCTTCTCTCGCACTACATGGGTTTATCTATTGAAGAAAAAAAATGAAGTATTTTCTTGCTTTCAAATATTTCATAAAATGGTGCAAACCCAATTCGATGCTTCTATTCGTGTTCTTAGAAGTTATAATGACGGGAAATATGACGATCGTGGTGCCTTCGGTTCTTTTCTCACCACTCATTATATTATCCACCAGAAAACCTGTGTCCACACATCTACTCAAAATGGTGTGGCCGAACGTAAAAATCGGCACCTCCTTGAAGTTGCTCGATGCTTTCTATCCACCATGCACCTTCCCAAAATCTATTGGGGGGATGCAGTTCTCACTGCCGCTCATCTTATCAATCGCCTTCCTTCTCGTGTCCTTTCCTATACTACTCCTCTAGCTCGTCTTTCCACTACCTGTGTGGTTCATACTTCCCATTTGGCACCCCGTATCTTTGGGTGTGTTTGCTTTGTGCATATCCACCAACCCAATCGTGACAAACTTGACCCTCAGGCACTCCGTTGTGTCTTTATTGACTACTCTTCTGCCACCAAAGGGTATCGTTGTTATCACCCTCCTTCCCTGCGCATGTTCTGTACCATGGACGTTACCTTCCGGGAGCGGGAATCTTATTTTTTGCCTTCAACTCATTCACTTCGTCAGGGGGAGAGTGATGCTACTACTCCCATCCCTCTTCCTCCCCTTCCTTCCATGACCTCCACTTTCCCACAACTATCTACTCCGGTAGCCACTGCTCCTATCCAGGTACCTTTGGTCTCCACCCTGATCTCTCCGCTTCCCCACATATATCACCGTCGACAGGTACACAGGCTACTAAAGTTCCTCCTTTATCTGTGTCTACTTCGGCTCAAATTCTGATTATGCGGATATGCACATTCCTCTTGCATTGTGGAAAGGTAAAGCCACGAGTACACAACACCCTATTTCTAACCATGTGGCTTATCAACATCTCACCCCTGCTCATCAGGCCTTTGTTTCATCTCTTTCCTTGGTTGTTATTCCTAAATCGTTGTAGGAAGCCTTGCAGATGCCTCTATGGACACAATGCACGATGAGATGTCTACCCTCGACAAGAATCATACTTGGGAAGTCTCCTCTCTTCCTCCTGGGAAGAAAGCTATAGGCTCACGATGGGTCTTCTCTGTTAAGCAAAATCAAGACGGTAAAGTGGAACGGTACAAAACACGTTTGGTTGCTCAAGGATACACTCAGACGCAGGGAGTGGATTACCAAGAGACCTTTGCTCCTGTTGCAAAGATGGACTCTATTCAGGTGTTATTATCCTGTGCGGCGTACCTGGACTGGGACTTTCATCAACTTGATGTGAAGAACGTGTTCCTTCACGGTGAGCTCGATGAAGAGGTGTACATGAAGTTTCTTCCTGGTTTTGTGAAGAAATGAGCTGAAGGGCTTGTCTGCCGCTTAAAGAAATCTTTATATGACCTGAAACAATCACCTAGGGCCTGGTTCAGAAGGTTTCTCACAGCCATGCTCAAGTTTGGGTACAAGCAAGCTCACTCTGATCATACCATGTTTATCCGGAGACGTGAACAGAAAATAGTGGTTCTCATTGTCTACGTGGATGTCATTGTGATTACATGAAATGACACAGAGGAGATTGCTAGTCTTAAAACCTTCTTAGCTGTTGAATTTGAGGTGAAGGACTTAGGAAGGTTACGATACTTTCTGGGTATCGAGGTGGCTAGATGATTAGATCTAATCATGGTATATTCATGTCCCAACGAAAGTATGTATTGTATCTCCTAAAGGAGACAGGTATGCTTGGTTGTGCCCCTGCAAACACTCCCTTGGAGGAGAACCATAAGATTGATGGTGATAGTGATGGTGACCATGTTGATGTATCACGTTATCAAAGACTGGTCGGGAAACTTATATACTTATCCCATACTCGGCCTGACATTACTTTTGCGGTAGGGATTCTGAGCAGGTATATGCATTCTCCGAGGATCAAACATCAAGGTGTTGCGTATCGTGTGCTAAGATACTTGAAGAAAGCACCTGACCACTGTCTATTGTTTTCCAAAAACAATAACTTGAAGATTGAGGTCTTTACCGACGCTGATTGGGCTGGATGTCAAGATGACAGAAAGTCCACAACTGGTTATTGTTCTTTCATTGGTGGAAACCTTGTGACATGGCCAAGCAGTCTTTTGGAAGTGCTTGCTTTATTTCTGTTGAATGTACTTGAGTAAGGAAACCGTGAAAATAGATATTAAACTATACAAAAATGTTTTTGAGTATTATAACTTTGATGGGCCTGATCTCATTTTCACTAAATGCACAATGATTGTACGCTTTCTGACATGATCTTATGCAATGTGTATTATTTACACCTTTTCTACTATAATGTTGGATATGAGTATCAAATACTTCTGTTATTGAAGTTACTCCAATAATTCCATTTTGTTGACAACCATCTTGAAAAGAGTTGAGCGTCAATATTATCTATTAGTATTGTTTCTTAGCTACCCTTCTACCCTCCACTGGTGGTTTTCCATAATGTCCTACACTTTCAAATTCATCCCAATTAACTTTGCTCCATGGGGGAGTTGTCCATTCTTGAGCATTATTGTTATGTTTGTGGTTTTTCATGTCAATTATTACCTAGGGATACTGGGGTGATGCATTTATTATCCTTTTTTTGTAGTCACATATGTAGGAGTTGAGCCCCTAACCTCACACTTTAGAGATTAAGACAATGCCACTTGAGATGTTATTTATAATGATGGAGCAGTGATTTTTAATGGGAACTGGGAGTCTTAATTTTATTATTAAATGCTTCTTTAGTTGATTTTTTACTACTTTTGATCTTTGACTTCACATCCTATATTGCTTAAAGAATGTCTTGTGGTGGATTTGTCATTTCATCTTTTACATGAAATCCATTAAATGTTGGAACAGTGATTGCCAAATTTATCTTTGGATGGATGCTATATCTCGATGGTTTAAACAGTTTGAAATCTTCTTTTTGTTTCAGAATAGATGGCCACAAAAGCACTTGTCTATGTGCTGTTTGTGTTGTTAGACGTCGTAGGAAGGAGCGGGAGGAACACTCAGCAGCCTTTGAGAGCCACTTGATGGTTAGCCATACCAGTTCTCCTAATGAATCTAAATTGGAGGTCAGTATAGGATACAAAGTTTCTGCTTGTTTTTGGAAACAATTTGTGTGGATAATACCAAAATTATTTTAATGGTATATAAAACCACAATTAGATCAACGATGTTACCGGTTCCGATTTGGCAATAAAAAATATTTGACATTAACGAAAATGTGAAGATGGATGTGTGACAAAATTAGGAAGTAAAAGTTAAGAAACAATCATATTAAAAGAATTTTGAAATGCAATCTATGAAAATGATTAGACCTAATTTGTTTTGGCTGTAGGGTATAAAGTTCAGCCATCAAACTACTAGATAAAATTAGTGAAATTAGTGTTGAAAGTCATGAAGGATTTACTTCAAATTTGTTTAACAATTCAGAAAGGCTTAGCGAACTAAATTAGGACTCCTGAAGCCCGTTAGGGGATGGCATGGTGATATGTTGAGTCTATTGCTCGACTCAGTTTGCATATAGTTATAAATATGGACCTTGCTGCTTAGGGAAGGGAAGCATATGTTTGGGTATTTGGTATAAGAGCTTGTGGTTTAATGTGATTATGAATAGAACATGTGTATTTGGATGAACTGGAAACAATTAAAAAAAAAACTGAATAGCTTATGAAAAGCAAAAAAAAAATCTGAAGAATGATTACTAGGATTTGTTATATAGTGAACAAGGTGAACAAATGGATAAAGCGCTTTTTCATCCCCGGCCCCTGGATTGGGGGTTGAAGCCACCGGAGGTGAGATCTTTTAAAGAATGCCTTGGTTGACTTCTGCTAAGGTAGCCATATGGTCGTCCTTCGTTATCTTGGACTGGTCGATCAAGTTTTCGCTCACAACCACTATAGTGGTAAACAAAATCTATCCACTTCATATCGAGATTTTTACCTTTTGTGTATGTATGCTAGAAAAAAGAAAAGTTATAATCTGCTTGCAACATCTGTTCCCATAACTGATTGAGATTTTTTGTAATCTTCCTTTTTGTTATAAAGAAGGAGAGACCGAGGCCAAGTCAATCACGGTCAAGGAGAAAAACTGATGAGCTGTAAAAATTGCCTTCGCAAAATATTTGCATGAGTGGGCCCACTATTTGATTGGGGACGGTCTTCATATGCTTCTCCTTCATAGATTCTATGTAACGACCAAACACTCACAATATTAAAAATATTGTCTACTTTAGTTCATCCCAGCTCATACTGAGGTGAACCACACAATTTTGCCCTTTTCCACAGGTGGCCTACGAGCACTTCCCCGGAGGTCAAAAATAACATCTGAATATGATGAATTAAGTAAGTCAAATCTAGGGATGTGAAGCACAGACAAATGTAACTCTTAACAACCTTCTTAGATGATAGAATTTTAGGTGAAAGAAGGTGCTTGAATGAACAAAATCATACATCAAAATTGTGGAAAAAGTTAATAGACTTAATTAATAATTTGGACCTTTATTATCAGATGCACATTTTCATGTTTAGTTTAATATGGGCTTGGCTGAGCCAAAGTCGACAATACCTCAGATATTATGAATCTAAGCATTACGAATGGTATCCATGCTATACCTACTGCAGTATGTTGTGTGATTTAGTGACAAACCAAGCGAAAGTTCACGGGCTTGTAACATCCTTAATATGGTAAGGGAAGTTTGAAGAGGATAGAGAGTGACTTTATGGAAGTGAATATCAGGTAAATTTCCCAATAGACTTTTATAATGATAGTATTCTAAGTCAAAGGTGATACATGAATATATGAATTGAATCTCAAGCAAAATTGAAGAAAAAGTTAGTGTTTGAGTAATAATTTGGACTTCAAATATCAGATGCACCTTTAAGAGCAAGTGATGTAATTCGATTAGGAACACCCCAGTTAATCACGCTTTGGTAAGAGTAGTTTTGAGATATGTGATCTTGTGGGAAATACTCATGTGTAATATATGGGAATAAAATAAAATTGTATGTGCGTTCAGCTTAGTATGAGCTAAGCCAAAACAGACAATACCTCAAGTATTGTGGTTTAGTAATTACTTCGAATACTCATGGTTCATTAGAAAACATTGGAGGAGTCAAAGAAAAGTTTGCGTGACAAACTCGACATGATTGACATATATGCTCAAGCTTAAGGGGACTATTGGATAATTGTATTATTAATATATATACTATTGAATATTCCCTTATGTTCTAGAATATTCTCTATATAATTATTCTCTATAAAGAGGAGATAGGATTCTTCATTGAAATAAGAAAAATTTCTACTTCTCTTTCACAATTCTAAAACCTAATTGCAAAATACTTAGCAAGTATTCTTCAATTTCATAAGTCATCCCTTCAAATTTCTATGGTATGCCTTATTATATGGCACTATAGTTGCAAGCTATATTACTATGAAGTCAAAGGAGTATAGGAATTATCCCCATCCATTCAATTGTATAGTAGATCTACGTTGTCTAATCGTTTCGAGTCTAGGTTTCATTTTATTCTTTTGGATCCTTTGAATCCGCAATAACGCTGAGGCTTCGTTTGGCACGGTGGCGGCGGTCAGAACGCGGTGGTTATGAACCGTCGTTCGCGAACGCCCGACCTCACCTAAGGAACGTCATCCAATTTTTGGTGACGGTCATAATAGTTGTCATGTCAAACATGCATTCTATGATGGTGACGTTTTTTTTCAAACTCATCGGAGCAAAAATGCCGCGCCAAACGGAACCTAAACCTGTAATCGACTAGATTTTTTAACCAAAAACATTTGGGATTATCTCCGCGATTAGTGACGGTGGTAGTGATTGATTGAAGTTCTAAAACACATTGTAGGAAATGATTGATTTTTGTAGGGCTTATTTGGCTGCTTGTAATTAGAAAAATATATTTTTATAAAATAGTGTAATTAAATAAATCAGGAGCGACACCAATTGTAGAGAAGATGCGAGAAGCTCGATTAAGATGATTCAGACTCGTACAAAGGAGACCATTACAGGCACCTGTTAGGCATTGTGAGAGTTTAGCTACTAGGCATGTTAAACGGGGGAGGGGTAGACCAAAAAAGACTTGGAATGAAACCATTAGGAAAGACATGATGTACTTATGCGTTACTGAGATTATGACTAAAGATAGGGCGCAATGACGACAAATTATCCATATAGACGACCCCACTATGGTGGGATAAAGGCTTGAGTGTTGTTGTTGTAGTGTAATTAAATAAATCCACTGTTTGAGTGGATGCAGTTTGACCATAAATATCAAATTTAAACTCACTAAAGGCCAACTAATTAAGAACTGGATTAACTTTTTCTGCTCACCGCAATGGAGAAAATAATGCGTAAAATGGAACTGATACTCTCAAAGACTTGACTAGGCGAAAGTGAGCTCTTAGATTATCTTTTAGGCGAAAGTGAAATTATATATTTTTTTAGGGATTTTGAAGGCTATTTTGGTCCCTAAAAATCAAAGTAGGATTTTGAACTTGAAGCAATCGAATTTCACATAGAAATTTAGAATGTTTTTTTTTACGTTTCAGGTGATGTCTGCTGATAAGCCTTGCAGCGAGGGTACTGCCTCAAGCCTGGATCACTCTCCAGAAGCCGATGCCGATGCTGAAATGGACGACGCGGAAAAGGTTGAGATAGCAACCACTATCGAACCGACAGGTGGCGATGAACTCGAGAGGCTGCCCACCATGGATGGGGAGATCGAACTCTGTGCCAATGCGCCCAACAATGAGACGCACGACGACATACCACACGGGAATGGACCCTCTAATCAACATCCGTGCGATCCAGAATTTCATCATTCTAACTCGTCCAAGCACAGTGACAAGAAAGACGGAGACGAAGATCACGAGGAAGATGATAATGAGATACAGCAAGGGGTGAGTTTCAGTTCTAGTCGATCAATCGCATGCTCGATGAAAGCGGCCGAACACGAATAATCTTGAGCTTATTCGCGTTCGACTCGATAGTTGACGAGCAGAGCTGGACATAGCCCGCCCGCATTCGACTCGTTTGCAACTCTAATCATTTCGTGTTAATGTCGTGGCAGCTGGAATTGTATCCGAGCGGTCCGGAGACGGCGAAATTGTTGGAGAATCCAGCTCAGCAAGAGAACCAGTCAGTCTTATGGCTGTGCAGAGAACTCTTCCCTGGAGAGCAGAAATCTGTTTGGAATGGACCCCACTCTCTTATCAGGAGGCATGCATCTGCTGCATCTGGGAAGCAGTATAATGCAATAAGAAGCGCTCTGGCAACAATAATGAACTCATAATATGGCCTCCAGCCTCTCCTCTCCTGTGAGCTCTTTTTTTTCCTTTTAATTTTGAAAAATGAAATTTTTTAGAAATTGATGATTTTATTTTTATTCTTTGCATGTGTAAAAAATGAAATCAATTTTATTTTTAGAGTTTTGCAGAAATTATAAGTATGTGGGATTAGCTTTCTTTTGCTGATTTTTTTTATTTTAAAATGAAAAAGTGCATCCTGCAATTATAATTTTTTTAAAAATTGTGTTCACTGAATGCAGTTAATTTAAAGAAAGAAAGAAACTGAAGGCCTTAATTTATATTAAAAACTAGGGCTCGGTTTGTCGCGGCGTTTTTGATCCGGTTAGTTTTGACAAAATTTAAGCGATTATAGAATGTATGTTTGGCATGCAATGGTTATGACCGCCGCGAGTAAAAAAAAAATTAGTTTTGAACATAAAAGTGGATGAAGTTTGCTTAGGTGAGATCCGACGGTCGGGAATGAACCGACCGCCATCACTGCACCAAACCGAGCCTAGGGCTCCGTTTGTGGGGACTTATTTTCACCGGTCAAGCGGTTACGACCGCATGAACCAGACCTTAATTAAGGTCCGGTTCATGCGGTCGTAACCGCTTGACCGGTGAAAATAAGTCCCCCCCCCCCCCAAAGAAAGCCTAGATAAAGTGTGTGGTGTACAACAATGACAATATCCCTTAACTAGTTTTTTGAGATATTGTTGGTGTATCACATTGTATAAGGACAATCAATTTTGTGAAAAAAAACAAATTAAAAAATGGGTAAAATTGTGTGATTAGGCAATGAGTAGATTAAAGATTTATTTTAAAAAAAAATGCAACTGAGAAAATGCTGAAACAATAAGGCCATAAATTGATAGCTTATATATTTCTGGCCCATAAATATTTGATTTTGGCACATTATACCCTCAAAAAGGTTTTAATATCGACATTTTGTACCCTTCTAATTGAATTATTTAGGGTGCAAAGTGTAAAATTAAATGCTTACAGTGTAATGTGTAAAAACACTTCTAATTGGAGAATATTTAGTGCCAAATTTTGTTATCTTGCTCTCGTGCGCTCGCGATCAACTTCCACCTTAAGTAGAATTTTCACCCGGGAAGTCGGCAGCTCTTTTTTCCCCGCAACTTTTTTAAACTCGTTTATTGTTTGCTTGTTCTCGCGTTGCTTGAGGGGACATTGAGGCTCCGTTTGATGCGGTGGTGGCGTTCGTGAAGGCGGTGGTTATGAACCGTTGTTTGTGACCGTCTGACCTCACCTAAGAAACCATCCACTTTTATGTTCAAAACTAGTTTTATTGTCTTGGTGGCGGTCATAACCTGTTAAGGAACTACTAGAGAGGAAAAGAGAACTAGAGGGAAGAAGGAAGAAAGCCAAGGTTTAGAGGAGGAGGAGATTAACTTAGGGTTAATTGCATGCCTCCAAATGACAACCTCCCCGGGTAAAAATACCCGGGCCAAGGAGGGAGCCGGTCGGCCCCTCCCATTAGGGTTGAACCAGTTGGTTCAGCCCTTGGCCGTCCGGTTTCACTGAGTGGGGGCTGAACCGGTCCTTCGTTTATTGTCTTCTCCTTGCGCATGCGAGCATAATAACGCCCCGAGAAGCGGGGCGCGATCGGGGGCGTAACATAACCGTTGTCATGCCAAACATACATTCTATGACTGTGACGTTTTTGTTCAAACTCGCCAGAGCAAAAACGCCGCGTCAAAGGGAGCCTGAGTTTCTAAGTGTGAGGTGGCTCCTCATTGTTCTCTCTCCCTTATTCTGATAAGATATTACCTCAGCTTCCATTAACAAATTCTAAAGTCTTCATGCAAGTTGAGAGCACACACAAGGTCTCAACTAATTTAAGATTATATATATATATATATTATTTTAATTTATATTTTAGTTTATAATTGTATAAATAATAGTAGCATAATTAGATGAATTTAATCGTGACATCACCAGATATAAACATTCACTATATTAAATTAATTATAATGAATTTGATGATGCAAATATATGGAATAGAATCATTGAAAATGGTAAATTAAAATCCTCATATCTTTTTTTTGAATAAATGTACAGGCATTTTACCCGAGCAATATTAAACAAACATCTACATAGAGCATTTACATTCAATAGTCAATCAACAAATTATTACATAAATAGACAAAGCTCATGCCCTGATGAGAATCGAACACAAGACCTCCGTATTACGAGGCCTCAACTTAGCCAACTGATTCAAATCTCCTTAACATTAAAATCTGTATATTAGTAAGGCATTGAGTATGTGCTAGTGTCTATAAAGACCTATTATTTAATTATTATATATATAGGGTTATTTATCCGGACCTTCTCTCGAAATTTTTGTAATTATAGCTTTCGCCCCTCTTACTTTGAAATTACAAAAACCTCCCCTCAATGTTTATATTTCATAACATTTATGCACAAAAATACCCCCTTATAGTAATGTAAACATTGAAGGAGTACAATTGTAACGTAGAAAGTTAGAGAAGTGCAAGCAATAATTACACAAACTTCGAGTGGAGGTCTCGGTAAATAATCTTATATATATACACGAGCAGAACGACACGGGCCTCCGACCCTATGTTAGTGCAACGGCGGCCTTCGCCCGCACTGACAGCAGGCTACGCCCACTCCCAGCCGAGAGCCCGTCATTCGCAGACTGATTTCCATCATTGCTTTTAATATTTGACTTTTTTGAGTGTTTAGGAAAAGTCAATTCATATATATTATGCTCTCTCTCTCATCATTACTTTTTGGATTATATGAATTATTTATTGATTACCCTTATCAATTATTTAATGACAACACCTACATAATGTTGAGGTATATTGAACTATCGGGTTAACGGATGCTTAGCGGTAGGTTAGGACCCGTTAGGGATCCACGCACCCGCCGGAGAATTAGGGTTTGCCTATAAATACCCTGCTAGGGGCAACGAGTAGAGTGTTCCAAACTAGACACTCACGCGGATGCTTCGAGCACCATTCTAACATTCTCAAAGTTCTTTTCGTTCTCCCGTGCGTTTCTCCCTGTAACCGCCCTTCTCCTCTCGCGATTCTTCATCGCTGCCGATCAGGAATTTCTGGTAACTGCCGGTTTTCTCCATCGATCGAAGGAGAAGAACGCCGATTGTGAGAGGAGTTCATTCCCGATCGTGAAGGAGAACGTCGATCTCCTTCCCGTAACCACTCGTCTTCCTGCAAGGAGGAAGAAGCCCGCCCTTTGTCGCTTCCCCTGCTCTGTAGATCGCAAGTGAAGGAGGACGCCGCCAGTTTTGATCGCTGCAAGGAGCAGTTCTTCCTGTAACCGTCGCTCTCCTTGAAGACGCCTTGCCTTCGTTCTTCTCGACAGCGCATCGTCGCCGTTTGTCCTGTGCGAGTCGGAGTTCGCCGCCGTCGAAGAAGAAGTCGCAGCCTTCCAGTCGCGCCGATTCAGTGAAGTCCAGTCGACGCAGGTGCTTCTCGACGCAACGTCGAATAGGCCAGCCTTCTCGACGCAACGTCGAATAGGCGCTCAACCATCTCGACGCCGCCGATCCCAGTCGACGCAGTCGATTTCGTTCGACGCCTTCCCTGTCGACGCATCCCCTGTCGACGCAACGCCGATCGGTTTTTCCGACAGTGATATCGGAATTCCGACAGTGCCCTGTCCTCTTGGTGATCCCGTTTTCGGCTTTTTTGGTTGTTGCCGTCTTTGTTTGCGTGGACCAGTGAAGTGGAGCACAGCAATTCTCTGGATTGGATCCGAAGAATTTTTTATTCTCCCCTCTCCGCGCTTCAGGTGATCTCTTTCTGGTTTTCTGCTCGTCATTAATTTGCTAGTGGATTTCACGTATTTGGCAAGAGACACACGATGTCGAAGGGCTCTACTCCTGTTCCGATGATCAAATTGGAGAAATTCTCCAATTCTGAGTTCAGTGCTTGGAAGAGGAACACTCAGTTTGGCATGAAGTACCTGAACGTGTTCTACACCATTCAGACTGTACGTGCTGAGGTTCTTGGGACAGCTGGAGAGACCCAGTGGGTGGTCGATGAAGATTTCTGCCGTGATTACTTGTTGAACTGCCTTTCCAACAAGCTTGCTGAGACGTACAGCAAAATGAAGACCGCCAAAGAAATCTGGGATGCTCTGGAGGAGCAGTTCAAGGAAGAGGAAAATATGTCCAAGACGCACCTCGTGGACAAGTTCATGGCTTTCACCTTCACTGAGGAAAGGGAAATCCTTCCACAGGTGGCCGATTTTGAGAATCTGGTGGACAAGCTGAACAGTGAGAACATCCCACTGCCAGATGGTTTTGTTGCAGGAGCTATTATCTTCAAGCTCCCATCGGCGTGGTACTCCTTTAAAACGGAGATGTATCGGAAGAAAACGCAGGTCAGTCTTAAAGACCTCAAGCGCTTCATTTGCATTGAGGATGAGAACAGGACTAGACACGCTAGGGAGACCATTAGCAAGCAGTCCTCTGCTGCCAACATGGTCACGCATCCTAAGCGGAAGTTTAAGCCCGACAAGACTAGACCGTTACCCAGTGCACCTGCAGTTGTGGACACGAGCAAGAAGGCGAAGAAATTCAAAGGCAAGTGCTACAATTGTAACAAGTGGGGTCACTGTGCTTCCGAATGCAAGCAGCCCAAGAGAGGAGATCCTAATACACCAAAGCCTGATAATAGGGCCAATATGGTCCATCAGACTGCGCCCACCGACTTTGTTGCCATGGTAGGTAACGGACAGGCCAGTACAGAGTGGTGGCTAAACTCAGGTGCTACATGTCACGTCTGCAACAACACTGCGCTTCTGGAGGATGTCACTGTAGTCCGAGAGACTGTTACTGTAAGACCCCATTTTTTTTTTCAAACATCCGGGTCTTAGGCCCAGAACCGCCGCTTTGCGGTGACACCCTCGCTCGGGAAGGTCGCCACTACAAAACGCCGATCCTGCCGGCCAAATCGATCACGATGAAAAGTACATTAAAGAGAAGATAAGTCCACAGAATCAACATGAAATATAAACCATAAAGGTAAATGTCCACAGATATAACTGAATAAAGATAACAAGGGTACAAATAAAAGGGGCTCTTGCCCTGTACATCATTTCCTCACTACAAGATCACTCGCGGAAGCTATCTACTAATCACTCACAGATCCTGAATCCTGTGCTCCTGTACTAGGCTGGCCCGCCTCCGTCTGCTCCGGCCTCTGGTGCTGTTGCGTCTCCCCGATTTCCTAAAATGATATGGTCCACCGACCGTTAGTCAAAAAGACTAAGTCGACAATCCCCCGCCCCTAGACCCGTGGCTCCTAGGCACCGAGCGGGGAGGAGTGAAAAGGAGGACCAAGGGCAGAGTGGAAACAAGCAGGTGACAGTGGTACATGAAATGATTCTACTCTACACATGTGTACGTATATAACTGAAGCAGTAATTAAAAGCATGGTAACAAGTATATAAAGAACAGTAAGCATTATGTATAATAGCAAGTAAAGTTATATAAAAGTAACCATTGATTTATAAGAATGCCCATACAAACCTATAGACCAAGGAGTCGTTTAGCAGGGCCTACCGTATAAGAAGTCTCATAACCGACTTATACGTTAGGGGTAGGTTGAATGCAATGATTATGCTATGACACGCAAAGTATGCTGTTATGCTATGTTCATATAAGTGCAACTCACCCACTACGACTCTATGCGCATAGACCTTTAGTTCCCCCTTTTTGGAGCGAGCTAGACTCCCAGGATACTCCCGTAGTGGGAAGCGGTGGGTTGGGCCTCGCCCACCTCTAGGTTGGTATTCACACTACCTAACCTAGACCTATTGTACGCCTCCACTAAACCCGCGGAGCGTCTGCGTACTCTTGCTGACTGGACCGCCAGACTTTCAAGGCTAAGTGTAAATACCACACTCGCCGAGTCAACGTATTGACGTCGGTGTGAACGACCGTCCAATACCGAAGACCCACCACCTTCAATGCACAAGCAACATGTTCTACTTCCTATCACTGAGCCATAAGCTCCCCGGGCTAACCTGCCCGCCATCAGTAACCTTCCGAGCCATAAGCTCCCCGGGCCAACCTGCCCGCCATCAAAACACTACTGAGTCACAAGCTCTCCTGACTCAGCAATCCGCACCTTTAACCACCGAGCCTACCGCTCGTAAGACCAAACCAACTAACTTCTCGTAACCACGGGTTGTGGATGAGTGTGTTATTAGTTAATCTTATACCTCGTCTTACTCCTATAAATTAGTGTTAGTCTTGGACTTCCCGAGGGTTACCCTGTGAGGGGCTCGCTACGGTACTAGGAACCACTACGGGATGACACCCCAAAGTTCCCATTCCCAAGACACTTAATGTTATTAGTTACTACCCATAAGAAACCCTCTTAACATTTCACCCGGTCTAAACCTAAGTGCTTTTAGGTCCTAATAGACAAAAGATGATCTTTCGTCAACCACAGGACGACCCACCCCAAGGGTGGCACCCCACCACCCTGTGACTCATCAAACCTTAATTCTCTCCAAGGGTCCTCTCATATCCATATAATTACCATGAGGCCCTCACTCTCCAATCAATATAATCCAATTTGGCCTACAACCCCAAAATTGCCAATTTGCTAAACGCAGACCATCCTTAACGCTTTGATGCTCATGAAGGGGAGTACACTAAAAACTCAATCCTATGATTCAAAAATTTTATTGGAGGTCCATACTACATATTTAAGGCCAAATCCAGGGTTTCATAATTTTCCAAATAATAATAGTATTTAAATCATTTTTCCCAAAATACCACTTCCTAAGGTTTGAACTGCAAGTATGCTTTCCTGACATCCAATGCCTGCCTAAATTTTTACATAAATAAAGGGTACCTAAAAATCAGTGAATATGAATTTCTAGGAAAAACCAGTAAGATTTACTATTTTTCAAAATTCCAAAACTCATTTATTACCAGTAAATTCCAAAGGAGGTACCCTCATATGATCTCCAAACCTTATGCAATTTAATACAGAGGTGATAAATACTAAAATATTTAGTCCTACAAAGTTTGACCAAGTTCCACAGAGGGTACATTTGTAATTTCCACAGAGGATATATTTGCAATTTATTTCAAAATGAACTAGAGGTACCAAAACTATTAACCCAAAAATTAGGAGAAAAATACAGTGGGTACATATTGGTATGAAATGGCATCCAGCAAAGTTTAATTTAATTACAGAAATCTAACACCCTACAATTGATCATCCCAAAAATTGCCAACATTATGAAATATTACAATTTGGACCTCCAAAAGTTTTCTCCTGGTCTAACAGAATTTTCCAGGGATTAATAACATTAAAACTAAGATTGTGTCAGAAGATGGTTAAACATTAAGTGTTATTTCATCCTAAAATCCAAAACCCTAATTATTTGCAAATCTACCCAAGGGTTTATTACTTAGGATTGGCAACTCCAAATCCCTCCAAATTCTCACAGTAGTATTCACTGGTCACTAAGATCATTTCCCCAAAATTTCAAGTCAAACCATTGAGGTTTGACCCCTCTTCCTTCATTAGCCTCTAAATGCACCCCATTAGGGTTTAGCCTAGGGTTAGGGTCTAAACTTCTCCAAATCCATTCAAACCTCTTGTGAGGGTATTATAACACTCTTAGAACTCAGAGAGGGCTATTGCACTTCTCTCCATGGGCATATACTCCTACATCCTGTAACATCCCCCAAACTGCTAGACCCCTAAGTTGGTTTTGTCATGACTGGGTCATGACAAAACCATAGGAAGAACCTTTTGACCTTGAGAGCTTAGGAAAGGAGGAGGAAGCCACCTTAGTCTGCAAATAGCAATTCCCATCTTCCAAGCTTGGGATTGGAATTTAGGGCTTCAACTTAACCCTTGGACCCCACCATAGTGTCCCTAACCCTTTAGGGGTCCCCTTAGGGCACCAAGGGCCCACTGAAGACAACCTAAGGGACCAATTTGACCAAAGTCAACATAAACCCTCAAATTGGTCAAAGTAGCCCATTTAGAGCCAGTCAACCCTCACCATGTCAAATTGATCACACCCCTAGGTTTAGAATACCATTATAGACCTAGTGGACCCAAAAGCCCCATCATGGGACCCCCAGGGGTGCAAATTGATCAAAATGCCCTTTTTAGGTCAAAATGACCTTCCTTCTCAAAGTACCCCAATTGACCTTCACCACATTAAATTGACCTCACCCATAGGGCTATCATGTCATAAGGGAGCTAGTGGACCAAAAAGCCCCATGACCAAGTCAACCCTAGGGCTCAATTTGACCAAAGTCAATTTAGCCCATTTTGGTCAAATCAACTTAGATTGGGTCAACCAAGAACCATATGACCAAATTGACTCCACCATTAGTTCCTAAACTTAATTTGGAACCTGTTGAACCCAAAAGCCCCATCCTAGGGTTCCCCAATTGACCAATTTGACCAAAAGTCAAAATTGCCCAATTTAGGTCAAAATACTCAAACCTAACCCAATCTCTTTGGGCTAACTCAATTGGATGGTCAACCAGCCCATGTGGACCCTCATTAAACTCAGGAGAGAGTATAGAAACCGACCATGGTGATTAGGAGAGAGAAAATGGGGGTTTCCCCATTTTTGAAGAGAGAGAGGAAGCCATTCATGGCCATTAAGAGGTTTTACCTCTTGGCCTCCCCAATTGATGCCTCCATTCAACTCCTCAGCCGATTAGGAGGAGTTTCCATCAGTTACAAAGGAGGATTAAGGCAAAGGAGAGGAAGAGGGGCCGGCCTTTGAAGAAACCGAAGGGGCCATTAATGGCCATGAAGCTTAAAGCCACCACCACCCCCACTCGAAACCCCCTTCACCTTCAGAGACCTGAGAGGAGAGAAACCCCCAAGTTACCAGAGGATTTCGGGTGCTGTAGGAAGGAATTGGCATGGCTTCACAACCGACTCAAGCTCCAATGGTGTACTCGAGGTTGACCCGACGGCAAGCCCTCCAGCAGGTCCCATTCTCCTCCCTGAACTCTAAGGATTAGATCCAAATCGACGGCGGCTCGATCCGTGGTCAATTGGCCGGGAATCAAGCCAGCCTTGCCCCCCGTTGATCGGGTTGGGTATCCTCCTACAGAACGCGATTCCGGCCACCTCCGGCCGATCAAACACCGCTCATCGCCGGCCCCCACCTCAACGGAGGTGGTGGTGGCGTTGGTCGGCCGGGGCGGCGCTCAGGTGGTCGGGAAATCACTTACCAAGGCGGCCCAGGCACGTAAAATCTAAGCCGTTGATTTCTTGCGGACGATGACCCAGCGCCATCCGATCTGCTTTAAGATCCGTGCAACTTTAGTTCATTCCTTGTATTTCTGTGATTAAAACTGCAGCCTCTATTTAATTCTGGGAAAAATAGTTAGAGGCCGAATTTTAAAAAGTGGTCAACATAGAAAATGTAGCCCTTAGGGTCTAGTTTAATAAAAAATTAAGATCACTCAATTTGGAGTCCTGGTTAGGGCTCAGCACTCATTTTAGTGGAGGCTGTCCTTAAGGCTCTTCAGAGCTTATTTTTGATGCCCACACCATTATAGAACTCCAAATGACTTGATTTTTGGGGTGTAGTCTAGTCTTAGGCTTACCTAGGTTATGTCCAAAGATCAGAAGGATTGGAGAAGTTTTCCCCATAATTTTTGGGAAAGTTCAATAATCCTAGTTTAATCTAATTAGGTGCCCTAAACACCTCAAGACCCTTCCAAACTTGGATGGGTGGTCTTAGGGGGTATGTATAGACCCTGGTTAAAATATCATGATTTATGGAGTTGTTTTGGTAGGGTATTCCACCAAAACAACCTTAGGCTCCCTAGGTTTAGACAAAACTTTGGGTGAGTGCCCCCACTCTTCCACAAGGTCTTTTGGCTCCATATTTGGGGTGCACCTCACCCTCCCCCATGCCAACCTATGGTCCAAGTTTGGTGGCCATTGGAGGAGTTTTGCCCTAGTAAATCAAAAAGGGGCTAAATTGCTATTTGCACCCCAAATAGGTACCCATTGGAATTCCACTCCCCACCAAATGTTGGTAGGATCTTGGGTGGTCTTTCACTGACCCATGGTCAGTATAGTGAGTAGTAGGGACTTGGGCAAGGTAGGGAGATCTTTGAGACTAGTTTCACTTAAAGGTTATGTTTAGGGTAAAGGTAAACCTAAGCTAGTTTTGGAGTGTGGAGAGGTTTCCTCCCACTGTTTGTTGGGGTAACTTTGGTCACTGCCTTGGGAGGTAGGAGGCACCCCAAGGAGCAACTTTGGGTGGGTTAGGGCCTATTGAGCCCATAAATCCTAGTGATTGAGTTTATGGTGCCTTTTAGGGTTTTGTGCAGGATGAAGGAGTAAGTGTCCATGGGGAGAAGTGCAATAGACCTCTCTGAGTTCTAGGAGTGGTATAATTTCCCCTCAAGAGGTTTGAGTGGTTTTGGAGATGTTTAGGCCCTAACCCTAGGCTAAACCCTTAAGGGGTGCAAATAGAGGTCAATGAAGGGAGTAGGGTCAAACCCTAGTGGTTTGACCTAAAGTTTTGGTGGGTAGGTCATAGTGACCAGAGGAGACTCCCTTGTGAATTTGAAGAGGTTTGGAGTTGTCTAACCTAGGTAATAAATCCTTGGGTAGATTTGTAAATAATTGGAATTTGGAGTTCTAGGAAGAAATCACACTTAGGGAATCATCACCTTCTGTCACCCACTTGTTTTTTTTGAGGTTATGAATCTCTGGAGTTCCTACTAGAGCTATTGGAGAAGGTTAGACCCTAACCCTAGGCTAAACCCTAATGTGGTGCAATTAGAAGCTAATGAAGAAAGAGGGGTCAAACCTTAATGGTTTGACTTGAAATTTTGGCGATGTGGCCTTAGTGACTAGGGAATGCTACTGTGAGAATTTGGAGGGATTTGGAGTTGCCCATCATAGGCAATAAACCCTTGGGTAGATTTGTAAATAATTAGGGTTTGGGGTTTTAGGGAGAAATAGTACTTATCAATTTACCATCTTCTGTCATAAACATGGTTTTAATAATATTAATCTCTGGAAGAATTGGTTAGGACATGAGTTAACCCTTGGAGGTCCAAATTGTAATATTCCTCATTATTGGCAATTTTTGGGTTGGTCAAATTTATGATGTTAAGTTACTGTAATTACATGAAACTTTGCTGGTTGTCTTTTCATAACAATATGCTACCTCTGTAATTTTCCCATAATTTATGGATCAATATTCTGGGTACCTCTAGTTCATTTTGGAAGAAATTGCAAATATATCCTTGGATGTAATTACAAATATGCCCTCTGTGGAACATGGTCTAACTTTGTAGGACTGAATATTATATTATGAAGCACCACTGTACTAATTTGCAAGAGGTTTAGAGATCATATGAGGGTACCTCCTTTGTAATTTATTGGACATAGTTGCGTTTTGGAATTTCTAAAAATAGTAAATCTTGCTGGTTTTCCCTAAAATTTTATACCTACTGTTTACTAGGTCCTATTGTTTTAAGTAAAAATTGGAGTAGGCATTGGAGGTCAGAAAAGTACACTTGTAGCTCAACCCTTGGTAAATGGCCCTTTGGGAAATTATTTAAAATACTATTATTATTGGAAAAATTATGAAACCCTAGATTTAATCTGAAATAGGTAGCATGGGTCCCCAGTAAATCCCTTGGGTCAAGGAGTTGGTTACTTAGTCTACCTCTCTTCATGAGCATCAAAAACGTTAAGGGTGGTCTGCATTTAGCATTTAGACAGCTTTGGGGTTAAGGGGGGGGGGGGGGGGGTCAAACCGGTGGTCTTGGGCCTGGAGTGATGAAAGTTGGGTGGTAGCCTTGTATATGTATGAATCTCTAGAGAAGTTGGGGTTTGGTAAGTCTTAGGGTGGTGGGGTGCCACCCTCGGAATAGGTCGTCCGGGGATTGACGAAAGATCGTCCTTTCCTGTTAGCGTCTTCTAGCACCTAAGTTTCTATAGCAGGAAAGTTATTATGAGAATGTGTTTATAGAAGTCTTGCCGGTTTAATCCGGTGATCTTTGTTTCGGAGATGTTTATTGGTGGCGGGCGGGTTAGCCCGGGGAGCTTGTAGCTCGGTGTTGTTGGAAGATATCTTGCATGTGCATAAGGTGGTGGGTCCTTCGTGTTGACGGTCGTTGCACCGACGTTGATACTTGGGCTCGGCTAGTGCGGTATTTGCACTTAACCATAAAATCTGGCGGTCCAGTCAGTAAGAGTACGCAGACGCTCCGCGGGTTTTGTGGAGGCGTATGATAGGTCTAGGTCGGGTAGTGCATATACCAACCTAGAGGTGGGCGGGGCCCAACCCACCGCTTCCGTTTGCCACTACGGGAGTATCCGGGGAGTCTAGCTCGCTCCAAAAAGGGGGAACTAAAGGTCTATGCGCATAGAGTCGTAGTGGGTGAGTTGCACTTGTTTGATCACCGCATAACAACATACTTGCATGACATAGCATAATCATTACATTTAACCCCGACACCTATCGTATAAATTGGTATGGGACTTTTTATACGATAGGCTCTGCTAAACGACCCCTTGGTCTATAGGTTTGTATGG
This sequence comes from Dactylorhiza incarnata, assembly GCA_033032865.1. NCBI lineage: Eukaryota > Viridiplantae > Streptophyta > Magnoliopsida > Asparagales > Orchidaceae > Dactylorhiza > Dactylorhiza incarnata. The sequence continues at coordinate 21,547 of JAWHQI010002176.1, read as the reverse complement.
ACATTCCTATAAATCAATGGTTTACTTTATCATACTTGCCTCTACTCTTGTTTCTTACTGCTTTTCCTATACATTACCCTGCTGTTTCTATTTCAATGTTTCATTTATATATATATATCACCTGTGTAGCGTAGATATTACTTGTCACCTGCATTTGTTATTACCCCTTGTTGTCCTCCGCTTCCTCCTCTCCATGCGGTGCCTAGGAGCCTTGGGGGGAGGGGTGGGGAATTGGCTGAGTCTTTATGACTGACGGTCGGTGGACCTTATCATTTTAGGAGAACGCGGCGACGGAACAGCACCGGAGGCCGGTGCAAATGGAGGCGGGGCAGTCTAGCTCAGGAGCTCAGATGACAGGATCCGTGAGTGTTGATTTAGTTGTTTTACTTCCGCGAGTGAACCATGTAGTGAGGCTTTGATGTTTTGGGCAAGGCCCTAGTTATCTCTTTTCCTTTCTTTCAGTTACATTGTGGACATCTTCTGATGATTTACTTATATATGTGATGTGGACTTGGTTTGATCTACTATTCATTTTAGCTTACTTTTCTTGTGATCGATTTGGCCGGCAGGATCGGCGTTTTGTAGTGGCGACCTTCCCAAGCGAAGGTGTCACCGCAAAACGGCGGTTCTGGGCCTAAGACCCGGTGGTTTTTGCAAAAAAAAAAGAGGGTCTTACACATCCTTCACAAGCCCTAAAGGGCACCAAACACTTCACCACTAGGGCTTAAGGGCACACTAGGCCCTAACTCATCCAAAGTTGCTCCTTGGGGTGTCTCCTACCTCCCAAGGCAGTGACCAAGGTCACCCCAACAATCAGTGGGAGGAAACCCCTCCACACTCCAAAGCTAGCTTAAGTGCACTTTTTGCCCTAAACATAACCCTTAAGCAAACTATTCTCAAGAGAACTCCCTACCTTGCCCAAGTCCATACTACTCACTATACTGACCAAGGGTCAATGAAAGACCACCCAAAATCCTACCAACATTTGGTGAGGAGTGGGGTTCCAATGGGTACCTATTTGGGGTGCATATAGCAATTTAGCCCCTTTTTGATTTACTAGGGCAAACCTCCTCCAATGGCCACCAAATTTGGACCAGAGGTTGGCATGGGGTAGGGTGAGGTGCACCCCAAATATGAAGCCATTTGGCTTTGTGGAAGTGTGGGGGCACTCACCCAAAGTTTTGCCTAAACCTAGGGAGCCTAAGGTTGTTTTGGTGAATTGCCCCACCAAATCAACTCCATAAATCATGATATTTTAACCAGGGCCTATACATACTATCTAAGACCACCCATCCAAGTTTGGAAGTTTTTTGGGGTGTTTAGGGTACCTAATTATGTTACACAAGGATTATTGAACTTTCCCAAAAATTATGGGGAAAACTTCTCCAATCATTCTGATTTTTGGACATGTGTTAGATGTATATAAGAGTAGCCTACCCTCCAAATTTCAAGTCATTTGGAGCTCTAGATTGGTGTGGGAATCAAAAACAAGTTCTGGATAGCCATATGGACAGTCCCCACTAAAATGAGTGATGTGCCCTAACCAGGACTCCAAATTGAGTGATTTTAATTTTGTATTAAACTAGACATCAAGGGCTACATTTTCTATGTTGACGACTTTTTCTGAATCAGCCTCTAACTATTTTTACCAGAATTAATAAGGAGCTGCATTTTTAATCACAGAAAATGGAATTAGAACTAAGGGGGTGCACGAATCTTAAAGCAAGATGGGTGGCTGCTGCTCATCTTCAAGCTCCAGCCAAGGCACGGGATTAGCCCGACCTGGAGCTATTTCCAGGCCATTTTCTGGCCACCACAGCCACCTCCCTGGCCGGCCACCACCACCACCACCTCCGTTGAGGTGGTGGCTATCGCCGGGCGGCGGCACGGCCGCCGGAGGGGTGTTTTCCGGCGAACTCACAAGGGTGGTTTTTCATGGAAAATCTGAGATTTCAACTCTCCGATCGGGCTCTTTTGAGCCCGATTTCTCTCCTAATTCGATCTAAGATACTAGCACGAGTAAGGAGGAGGAGGATCGGACCTTGTTTGGGGGTTTTGGTGTCTCCAATCGCCGGCCACCATTTTTCCTTCTCCAAGCTTTGGGTGCCATGGCTTCTTGTGCATAGGGGGCTCTAAACTTTCGGGAAAATGAGGGGTTCCACTCCTCTGATGGTTGTGAAGGTGAAGGGAGGTTCAATTGAGGGGGAGGGAGGCTTTAACCAAGAAAGCCATTAATGGCCTCTTGGTCTCCCTCCCTTGGCCGACCCTATTCACTCCCCCACCCCCCAATAACTCCTGGGAACTGCTGGAATCTTCTCAAATTCATCAGAGAAGATGAATGGAAGAGTAATGGAGGGATGCCAAGGGGTGTAACACCTTAATGACCATGAATACCACCTCCTCTCTCCTCCAAAATTGGGTTTTTCTCTCTCCTACTCACCATGGCCGATTTTCCCTCTCTCTCATGCTTAATATCAGTCTACTAGGCTGGTCAAATGATCAATTTGGGCTTAGCCCAAAGGGATTGGGCTAGGTTCAAGAGATTTGACCTAATTTGGGCAAGTTTGACTTTTGGTCAAATTGGCCAATTGGGTGACCCTAGGATGGGGCTTTTGGGTCCATTGGATTCCAAATTAGGTTTAGAAACTACTGGTGGGGTCAATTTGGTCACATGAGCCTTAGTTGACCCAATTTAAGCTGATTTGACCAAAACAGACTAAGTTGACTTTGGTCAAATTGAGCCCTAGGGTTGACCCAGTCAAGGGGCTTTTTGGTCCACTGGGTCCCCTATGACATTATAACACTATGGGTATGGTCAATTTAATATGGTGATGATCAATTAGGGCACTTAGTGAAGAATTGCCATTTTGACCTAAAAAGGGCATTTTGGTCAATTTGCACCACTGGGGGTCCCATGATGGGGCTTTTAGGTCTACTAGGTCCCTTATGGTATTCTAGACCTAGGCGAGTGATCAATTTGTCATGGTGAAGGTTAATTGGCTCTAAATAGGCTACTTTGACCAATTTAGGATTAGGGTTGACTTTGGTCAATTTGGCCTCTTTGGTTGACCCCAATGTGCCCTTGGTGCCCTAAGGGGACCCCTAAAGGGTTAGGGATACTATGGTGGGGCCAAATGGTCAAGTTGAGGCCCTAAAGTCCAACCCTAAGCTTGGTTACTGGAAATTGCTATTTGCAGACCAAGGTGGTTTTCTTCTTCTCACCTCAATTCACATGGCCTTGGGCTCTTCCTATGGTTTTGTCATGACAAAACCAACTTAGGGGTCTAGCTGTCTGGGGGATGTTACAGTTATTGTTGCTGATGGAGGAGTTGCTGACGTGCTAAGGGTCGGCAATGCTACCTTGACGCTCTCCTCAGGTAAAACTCTTACTTTGAAAAATGTTAAATTTATACCATCATTAGCTGCTAATTTAATTTCAATTAGTTTGTTATGCGATGCGGGTATGTCCTTTAACATTAGTGGTGGTCGAGTAACGCTTATGGTTCACTCGCACTACTTTGGTTGTGCGTATGTCTTCAACGACATGTATATGTTGAGTCTAGCAAACGAAGTAGTAAATCAGGTTAGTTCTACTTTGATAGATCCTAAGACTTTACACGCAAGACTAGGACACGTCAATTATAGAAAACTACTCCTGCTAGCTAGAACTCACAACATCCCTTTAGACACAAAAACCAAATTTGACAAATGTGAAATCTGTGCTCAAACTAAGATAACTAGAGCACCTTTTAGTCAGGTTTCTAGGAGCACACATTTACTAGAGTTAATACACTCCGACATATGTGACTACAAAAGCTTTGTCACACGTGGAGGTCGGAAGTATCTGATAACTTTTATCGACGACTACTCTAGATTCAGTCACATTTATCTACTTAAATCCAAAGATGAAGCTTTTGAAAAATTTCGTATATTCAAAACTAGGGTTGAGAATCAACTTGACATGAAAATCAAACGGCTAAGGAGTGATAGAGGAGGAGAATACGTCTCTGGGGAGTTCAGAGATTTCCTTGCCAGCAATGGCATCATCCCTGAAACGACTGCTCCTTATTCCCCCCAATCCAACGGTATTGCTGAGCGGAAAAATAGGACTTTAACAGAAATATTGAATTTCATGTTGTTGACTGCTGGCATGCCTGCGGCCTACTGGGGTGAAGCTGCCCTCACATCTAATCACATTCTTAATAAAGTTCCTCATGCCAAGTTGACTAAGACACCCTATGAGCTTTGGTTTAAGAGACCTCCTAGATTTGATAATCTTAAGACCTGGGGCTGTATCGCTTATGTTAGGATACCTGACCTTAGAAGAGCTAAGATTGGACCTAGGAAAAATACGTGTATCTACATTGGATGTGCGGAGGATAGTGCTGCAGACAGATTTCTAGATCTATCAACAAACACTGTAATCGAATCTAGAGATGTTGTCTTCTTTGAGGATAAGTTCCTTAAGGATAAGAACCTGACGCTTCCAGGTCTGCCAGCCACTAGACTTGAGCCAGCAGCTGAGTTAAGTCAACGTAACTCTGACACTGAGCCTGTAGACACGGGTGGTTTAGATACCAGAAGGCTATCTAGTAGAGATAAAATGCCTAAAAGCTTCGCTACAGACTTCGTGACTTACCAAGTTGAAGCTGATCCATCCACCTATAAGGATGCGATGCGATCTCGAGACTCTCTATTATGGAAAGAAGCCATCGATGAAGAGTTAAACTCTCTCCTGCAGAACAACACGTGGACATTGGTTGACTTGCCCAAAGGGGCTAAGACCATTGGAAACAAATGGGTTCTGAAGAAGAAGCTTAATCCTGATGGGAGTATTGCCAAATGCAAGGCACGTCTAGTTGCAAAAGGCTTCACTCAAGTGAGTGGCATAGACTACTTTGATATATACTCACCTGTTTGTCACTATGCGACAATTAGGATACTTCTCGCTATAGCATCTATTGAACACTTTACAGTTCATCAGATGGACGTCAAGACTGCATTTCTTAATGGAGATCTGACCGAAGAGATCTACATGCATCAACCTGAAGGGTTTGTGGTAGAAGGTCTAGAAAATAAGGTCTGTAAGTTGATTAAGTCACTATACGGATTGAAGCAAGCACCTAAATTGTGGCACGAAAAATTTGACACTTGTGTTAAAGCTATGTGTTTTAAATCCAGCTTTTCAGATAAATGTCTGTACGTTCATACAAGTTCAACTAAAGTTGCAATTATATGCTTGTATGTTGATGACATGCTAATTCTGGGCACTGATCAGTCTGAGGTGAAAGACGTGAAAGCTACCTTGACGACACAATTTAGCATGACTGACTTAGGCGTGGTGAAAACCATCCTAGGAATGGAAGTGAACTTCACTGACAAGGGTATTACCCTCAGTCAGAGTCACTATATTAGAAATCTACTTGAGAAGTGGGGTTACGTTCATAGCAATGGTAGTGAGACTCCATACGATTATAACAATAGACTGAAACCGAATGAAGGTTCATCTATTAGACAGTTGGATTACTCCAAACTCATAGGTAGTCTCATGTATGCTACAACCTGCACTAGACCTGACATAGCCTTTACGGTCGGCATGTTAAGTAGATTTACGAGTAACCCCGGGCAGGACCACTGGAATGCCTTAGAAAGGCTCATGCGATACTTAAAGCACACGGAAAAGTATGCTTTATGTTACAGTGGACATCCTCCTGTACTTGAGGGGTATTCTGACGCCTCCTGGTGTTCAGAAATTGCTGATAGTAAATCCACTAGCGGTTTTGTATTTACCCTAGGAGGAGCAGCAGTAGCTTGGAAGTCAAAAAGGCAGTCGTGCATTGCACTATCCTCTATGGAATCAGAACTCTATGCTCTTGCCTCCGCAGGAGAAGAAGCTGAGTGGATAAGAGATCTGATCATCGACATTCCAATGACGAGTCTTAAAATGAACTCTATTTCGCTTTATTGTGACAATCAAGCCACAAAGACCATTGCAACAAATACGTTGTTCAATGGAAAGCGAAGGCAACTAAGGATGAAACAGGCCTGGTTGACCCATCTCACCAGTCAGGGGATAATCTCCCTATTGGACGTGAGATCGAAGGATCATGTAGCAGATGTCCTTACCAAGGGCTTATGTAAGGTTCTAACACATAAAACATCGGGGGAGATGGGATTAAGGTTCATTTAGTATGACTTAATACCCTGCTTATGTTTTAAATCTTAGAACCGTAGTCTGCTTACATTCGAGCATCTAGAGTGAGCACACGGAAGTATTCCAGATGCTATCTGATGAAAGCTAGAGATGAATAGTTGCCAGTCATTCCAAACTTGATGACTTACGCAATTATTTTTAATTCAAAGGCTGATTTGGGTATCATTCCAAAAACGAATACTGAAGTTGCTGATATGCGTCCTGATATTATGATCATTACTTATATCATTCCAAACTTGATGATATATTGGTCACAGCTTGTTGTATCATTCCAAACTTGATGATATAATACAATTGTGAAACGTTTGGTAATAATCTTAATAATCGAAGGAACATGGTTTGATTCTTTGAAATCAATTATCTAATTTTATGTAAATTGGATATAGATGCTGATATGTGATTCTTTTCTTCCTGGTTAGAGTATTACGTTCTTTTACTGCTAGAACTATTCACTTTACTCTTGATTAGCAAATGTTAGAATTCATAGAGATTTGTCTCATGACATTCTTATTATGTCTGTTTGCAGATCACATGGAGATTGGAGGAGAGAAAGTTGATTTCGACCCAGATGATGATGATCTATTGTTTGCATAGATCACAGTTCACTTATCTGTTCTTTGAGTTTTTTCCAGCTTTGCTTACTGTTTCTTGTTTGGAGCCTTGTGTTTGAGTTTAGATATTGTGTATTCTAAAACTCATATTTATGATTCTGGAAAACTCATGTTTGTCGTTATTAACTCTTGTTTAAAGTAATCTGTGATGTGACCCCGATATTTACAATATAGGAGGAGAATGTTGAGGTATATTGAACTATCAGGTTAACGGATGCTTAACGGTAGGTTAGGACCCGTTAGGGATCCACGCACCCGCCGGGGAATTAGGGTTCGCCTATAAATACCCTGCTAGGGGCAACGAGTAGAGTGTTCCAAACTAGACACTCACGCGGATGCTTCGAGCACCATTCTAACACATAATAGGTGTAGGAGCTCTACAAAAAACTTTTTGAATTATATGGATTTCATCTTTACTTTTAATGTTGGATATAGTGTAATTAATTGTATGAAAATTTTATTTTAGATTAGATAATTTTGAATGTATTAAAAAGGTAAGGGTATATTTGGCTTTTTGAATGTTTAACCAAATGCACTTTTTTCCCTTTATATGTAATAAAGATACACACACAAGTGATAGGCACGGGGCGCCCCTACAACCAAAATTAATATATGATTATTTATCAGGACCTCTCGAAATTTGCGTAATTATAACTTCAACCCCTTTAACATCGAAATTACGAAAACCTCTCAATGTTTATATTTCATAACATCTATGCACAAAAGTACTCCCTTATAAGTAAATCTCCAGGGGGTCTTTTTGTGCATGGATATTATGAAATATAAACATTGAAGGAGTACAGTTGTAATTTAAAAAGTTAGAGAAGTGTAAGTTATAATTACACAAACTTCGAGTGGAGGTCCCGGCAAATAACCTTATATATATATACATACATACGAGTGATAGGCACGGGGCTCCGCCCCTACGGCCAACTGCGATAGACCTATCTGCGACACACGGGGCTCCACACATATCAATTAATTAATGCAGCTTAAAATAAACACCCTATGAATTAATTAATGCAGCATCTCGAAAATACTGTTGACATGTCTTATAACAACCTATCATATAGTAGATATGAAATCTACTAAAAACTTTTTCAATTTTATGAATTTTTCATCATTACTTTTGATTCGAGGATATTGTGTAATTATTTGAATAGACATTGTATTTTCATTTTTTTTAAAAAGTAAATTATAATAAACATATTTTTTAAAATATATTATAATATATGTTAAGTGAGATTAAAATTTAAAACAATAAAATTATTTTTGACAATTTTGAACGTTTGACAACTTTTCCCTTTTTAATATTCTAAAGAAGGTTGTACTGAGAGCATTTTCGTCATTCAGCAAAAAGCCTGGGGCCATTTTGGGCAGATCGGGTATTAAAGGCCGACCGAATTTGAATTCCAATATGCCGTTTGAGCTCGCACGAATTTAATAAAAGAAGAAGCCACTTCAAAATATCCATCTTCTCGGGTCTTTATCTCTCCTCCGGAAACAAACAGAAGCGCAGACGGATTAGGAGAGAGAAATGGCTGGAGTGGTGCTGGTCCTGAGAGGATGCAGAGACGAAGAGCGGGGGAGGAAGATGAGCAGAGGAGACGAGGAGATGGAGAGGGATAGGCAGCTCTCCGTGCTCGCGCTTCTTGTGGCGGCGATTAGGAAGTCGGTGGTGGCGTGCAGGGCGGTGGAGCGGAGGGGAGGGGAGGAGCCGCCGGCGATTGCGCTTTCCCACATGGAGATTGGCTGGCCGACGGACGTCCAGCACGTTTCCCATGTTACATTTGACCGATTTCATGGCTTCGTGGGTCTCCCGGTTGAGTTCGAGGTCGAAATACCCGGCCGTGTTCCGAGCGCCAGGTCCGGCGATACTCTTTAATTCATTTTTACTACTTCTCTTATTCGTATGCTTCTCTTCTTTGTTTTACTACTTCTCTTTGCTTTGTGTTAGTTTGAGTTCTGATGTGATTCCACATGCTCTTCCCCTTTTTGTTCGTATATTTATGCTAAAATTGGCAATTTATCCTGCTAGGTTTTTTGATATACACAGCCATTAGGTGCGGCATTTTTGCTCCGGTGAGTTAGTGTTTGACATAGACAATGGTTATGACCGCCGCCAAGAAAAAAACACTAATTTTGAACATAAAAGTGAATGAAGTTCATTAGGTGTGGACGGGTGTTCATGTGCAACGGTTCATAACCACCGTGTTCACGACCGCCTCCGCCGTCCCAAACGAGCCCTGAGAGTAACGAACATGATCCTTTTTTTCTCATTAATGGTATTTCTATATATATATATATATATATATATATATATGTAGGCATAATTGTTCCCCCTAAAGTGTGTGGAATTTGACCCTTTTTATGATGAAAAATAGTCACACAACAAACATAATGAACTCATCCTTTTATGCTGAACCCAGTTTAGCATTGTGGAAGTTTGCATTCTAATCTAGTTCCACTTCCACATGTTGTTCCCAACATGATCCTTTTTTTCTCACAAATGGCCTAAAATTGGTATTCTGCTATCTTTTATATATATATATATATTTTACTATTAATCTATTATTTCTGCTTAAATTTGGGGATGGTTTTTATTCCTTAAATCACAAATTTGAAGTTTGTAAAAATAGAAAGGTTTGGTTGTCCCTTATTTTACATACATACATACATATATATATAGGGTTAATTGCCGGGACCTCTCCCAGGAGTTTGCATAATTACAGGTTGCACCCCTTTATCTTTCGAAATTACATTTACCTCCCCTCCAAGTTTCCCTAGCTTACAAAAATGGCCCTTCGGTTAGAAATATGAATGAAAATGATAAAATCAGTCAAATTATTTCATGATATTTCAATTTTACCCTTGTAATGACTCTACATTGAAAGGTGTGACCTTTTCCTTTATGGAAAGTGATAAAATATGTCAAATAATTTTATGATATTCCAATTTTACCTTTTGTAATAACATCACATTGAAAAGGGTGTGTTACATTTTACCCTTTGTAATGAATCTGGAATCCTTATAAAAGGATAAAATTGAAATATCATAAAATAATTTGGCTGATTTTATCATTTTTCACCCATATTTCTAATGGAAGGGGCATTTTTGTAAATTGGGGAAACTTGGAAGGGAGGTAAATGTAATTTCGAAAGATAGAGGGGTGCAACCTGTAATTATGCAACCTCTTGCAAAAATGCGGGGTAAGGTTTTGCCTACATTTCACCCTTGTGGTGGGACCCTTGCCCAGATCCTTGCTGCATGGGGATGCTTTGTGCACCGGGCTGCCCTTTTAACAATAGATAGCAAAAGTATTCAAGCGCGACATCCATCTCCTATATCCTGTGGGTTTTTTTTGCTGGATGTTTCGGTCACCTCCTCCATGCAGTATTATACTCGCTCCCTGCTTTACCTCTTAGGTGTCACATCTCCTTTCCAACCTTAAGTGTTTGTTGATACTCCCACTCATTGATTTATTTTTTTCTAAAGATGTAATTCTATATTTCTCTGCTACATTTCACTACTAGTTCCTGATGTGTTTTTTGGCTTGTTGTGTTCTATTTTCAATGCAAGTGACTTGTTTGTGCTGCTGTTTATTGATTGATACCCAACAAAGTGAGAGAAGCTCCATTTGCTCGTCCTTCAACGATAAGATGAAGGTCTATTCATCCTCCCGTGATTGACCTTTTGATTGTCGCATCCTCTCAGATCTCATAGATATTGTCACTAAGGGTGACCTGATCAAGAACTTCATAGATGCAACCCCCAGCCCAAAAGTATCCAAGCTTGGATCTGCCGGCAAATACCGACGACTTCTAGTCCCAGTTCCTCTCTTCAGCCACCCCTCACAGTTGTTGGCCCCTACAAGTAGTCCTAGCAGAGGTACCCAATCGATGAGAAGTATGAATTGCTATTCACGGCAACTCACAGTACCCTAAACTCAAAAACTCGGAATGTTGTTCACGACAGCTCAAACTACCAAAAAACAAACTCTTTATGTTTAGAGAGGATACTAATAGAAAGTAGTTTTCTATTCAATCCCTAAACATTAAGAAACCTACAATAATACCTAAAATACCTTTATCTCTCTTAATTGAGGCTCTCATCATCAAATTAATGATTAACATAAGACCAACATTAGTCCTTTAAATACATAATTACAACCCTAATTACTAACCAAGTCCAAGGATATTGGAGGAAATAATGTTAATTGCATTCTCCTGAAAAGAATTTCTAATTATTTTGACTCGTCAAAAATCAAACAGATGATTACGATGGTGATATGTGTGTTCTAATCGTCAAGGCATTCTCCAAGTTTATAATTAGAGCTACTCGACATAGGTTATTCAGTTGAACTACTGACAATTGTCATATGACAATTACGATTACATTATATTGTTCGAATAAGCTATTAGTACTAGTCAAGTGAAAATTACGAATACAAGAGAGCTCGTCCCTCTCAACAAAAAGGATATCGACATAGGCATTTATGCCTGAGTTCTCAATAATAGTGTTATGGGTCCCCGCCATTCATCGCCGGTTACACACATTTCATTTACATGTCTTTGTGTATGTTATTTCGAGTGTTCGAGTCGAGTCGTAGTTACGACCAATTAGAGTCGTCATTTTTTAGTATTTCACGCATCTATTTTTATTGTGGGGTTATTTACACTCATGCCATCTTGTAAGGTTATAAATAAACCTCTTGGGTCATTATGAGTTATGAATGAAAGTAGCCAAGGTTATGTTCCTCTCTCTAGTTCTTTTCTCCTCCTCCCATTCCTAGGGTTAAGGTTGAGCATGACTCCCCTCGCATTCTCCGCAGGTTGAGCTCGGCTCCCCATGTATCTCTGCCTCCACCGCCAAGGGCTAGGCCCATAATAAATAGCTTCTCCGTGTAACATGCTATTTGATCGCGCCATCCATTTTGAATCTGCCAGTGCAACCATGTGTCTCTTTTTTCCTTGGGGAGAACTCAACCTTGAGTTCTGATTATTGTTGTTATCTGCATAGTCAGGGCTCCTTCTTCATGAAGAGAACAAGACAGCAATTTCTAGCTGTGTTTTTTTTTGCGTATTCACCCTTATAGTCGCCATCCGTGTCATGTTGTTAGTAATGAGATTTGTTATTGTTATTGTTATTTTATTTGCGTACAATCAAAATCAAGAGCTCTAACCTTCTATTGTGATGTAATACCCAAAGATTCTAGGCTTATCCTCATGTGCAATGCAAATGGATTTAATTTGTACAGTGCAAGTGTATTTGGCGTCTCAGCTGAGTCAATGCAGTGCTGTCTTGATACAAAGGGTAATAGCGTACCAATTATTCTATTACTTCTGCAAGAAAGGTTGTATTCTCAAGGCGGGCTTAAGGTATGAAGCATGTATTACATTTATATATATATATATATATTCTTTCATTTAATCAGAATTCATAGAGATAATGTGTTCCTTTTAATAATAAACATTGTAATGCAAATTCAGGCAGAGGGAATATTTCGAATAAATCCAGAAAATAGCAAGGAGGAGGAGTTAAGAGAGCAGCTGAACAAAGGCATTGTACCAGAAGATATTGAAGTTCACTGTCTAGCTGGTCTAATGAAGGTATTTAAGTGATCAAATGTATCTTTAAAAAAATTGAGAAGATTGTCCATTAATTTGCCGCAAATTCCAGTGCTGCCATTTGGCGCCCACAATAATGAGGACGGAATTAGAATTCGACCAATTCGATGGAAATTCATATTAGGGTATCTTTTTTCTTCCCACCAATTCCGTCCTAAAGAGGTCGGATTTCACGATTCTTCCTCCCATGACTGCCCATCTGGTAGTCCTACAAGCACACAAGTTTCCCTGTTTCCAAGCTCGCTCCAGTCGCTCCCCCTCCAGCCACCAACTTAAATTAGGTTTCAACTACTTGTTCAGTTAAGGAGAAGCTGAGTGAAGCATAATATTTTTTTATTTTTGTCCGTAGAAGTTATCAATGAATTTGAGAATGGAGAGAAGATATATTATTTAAATGTCACGGATTTAAGTAGAGAAATATGCATGTGTTATTATTTCCTTGCAAATACGCTCAAAATACACAGTTTAAAGAAATATTTAAAGAAATTTATACTGTTTTCTCCTATTTCCTCCAAACAAACATAGTAAACATGATGATGGGGATCGCGACACACATAGGCATGCACGATGATCAGAGCCATATGTTTTGTGCGTATCGACGATTCGTGAATTGTAGTTTTTTGTGTATTTTTTATTTTTATTTTGTTGCATTTGAGGGCCGTCATGATCGGAGAATCATGACCGTACATGATAAACCCTTAGTCTATAAGTAGGGATAGAGGATTCATTTGGAGGTATTGAAAGATTGAGCGAAGAAGCCACCTTTTGATCACAGGTGCCGAAGCCAGAATCCAAGTGCGAAGCTTGGAAGTTATCCCTCTCCAACTCCCTCTATCTAGCCGGCCATCCCCTTCCCCTTTCTTCCACTAGCCGGCCACCCCTTCCCCTTTCCTCCATTAGCCAGCCACCCCTTCCCCTTTCGTCCACTAGCCGGCGTTCCACCTCGGCATTTAGAAATTACCCGTATCTCCAGTAGGACCGTCCTGCGCCACATGAATGTTTTTTTCTGATGCCAAAGTATAATCTATATGTGATTATATGTTATTGCAGGCCTGGTTTAGAGAACTTCCTGAAGGGGTACTCGACGGCCTTTCTCCTGAGCAAGTTCTTCAATGCAACACAGAGGAGCAGTGCTTGGAGCTGGTGCAGCTCCTCCACCCAACCCAGGCCGCTCTCCTCAATTGGGCCATCGAACTCATGGCTGATGTTGTTGAAGAAGAGGACTTGAACAAGATGAATGCGAGAAATATAGCCATGGTTTTCGCACCAAACATGACTCAGGTTAGCTCCGTCCTTCACATCAATCACGCAAACAGCAATATGTTTCTTTGTTTCCTTGTTCGTCTTGTAAGCACGGCGAAATTTATTATTCATTTAAGCTTTTTGCTTTTTAAAATCCTTTGTGGACATCAGCACACACATTTGTTCTCTTTTTATGATGGATGGCTTGTAATGAGATGCATGGGTAATTGATGCTGTTTTGCATGTAGGAGATGGTTTAAATTAGTGAAATGCATTAGTAAAATTACACTATAAGGGCTTTTATATGTCCTCTGATCATCCTTGTTGTTGAGGTAGAAAACGTCTCAACTCCACACCTAGCAAAAATGAAAAAAAGGGAGGTATTATGAGTGGACAGATACTCCGAGTCGCAAATATTTAGGACGAGAGAAAGGATGTCATAAACGGCGAGGCTAGGCGGCTCTGCACAACACGAACATTTAGTTGTGCGTGATTTTATTGATTAGCGATGTATTACAGCAGGGTTACAAGTATATTTGAATGCTCCACAGTGTTGGATACGCTGCTTTTGGGTATGCGGGTACTGGGGAGATCTTGGCATAAGTTCCGATACCTTTACAACTGTTGTTCTTGACTTATTTATTGGCAACTGGGACCTGCCCGCGGGCAACCGCTAAAAAGACGGGCTGTCCTCTTACAAAATGAGGCAGAAATTTCCAAGTACGGGAAGCGGAGAGGGTGGCGAATACGCCAGTATGATCAACGAATACCCTCTCATGATATGCGAGCTGTTGTTTGAGGGTCGACAAGATCTTCATATATCTTGGATGTCTGAGATGATTTTATTTCTAGAGTTTGAATATAAAGTGGAAATACAAAAAACAAAATTTGGAAAAAAATTATCATTTGCTTCTACAAAGAGAAATCGTAAATGTATTTGTGTAACCACGCACAAAACATACATACGCACACATTTTTGATCTATGCACATTTTATGTTTATATAATCACAAGCGACCAGTTCCCTTGTGCGAAGTGTTCGACAACGAGAATATCCGACGGTCACTCGAGGGAGTATTATTAACGCCGCAAGCTACACCCGCCCGCTAGCATCTATAAACATCATATATATTTATGATTTTATGCTTTGCCCTATGTATTAAAAAAAGCACGTGTTCCGTTAGATCAGATGGATTGAAGTCGAAGGGCTCTGATTTATTTGATGATCGTATTTTAGGACCAGGAACAACCCAATATTCTCCCACTCAATATAGTATAGATAGTAGTCAAGCTACTTTTGATGCAAACATGATCTAATGAGACCAATATTTATCTTCTCCCTTAGAGAAAACTTAAGCCAATTATGAGATCTAATGAAACCACTATGATTTTTCTTCTTCTTGTGAACAGATGTCTGATCCCTTGACTGCTTTGATGCATGCTGTGCAAGTAATGAACCTGCTCAAGTCCCTCATCTTGAAGGTATTAAGAGAGAGACAGGATTCCGCCATGGGAGGAAATTATCAGAGCTTCTCGTCTCCATCGTCAGCGGAAATGAATACCGATGTCAGAGAAATCACTTCAGATGAAGATTACAACAGTGAAAGCTTCAGTCCCAGTGTTGATCATGATCGTGATGATGATGATGACGACGACGATTTTGTGAATGATGTCGAAGAAGAAGGCGAGGAAAATTTTGTGGGCGATTCTATACAAAATCTCACACAACTTAGTTCTTGTCGAGAAATTGTTCTGTTTGATTTAGAGAGGGCTACAACAAAGAGACAGATTGGAGATGGTGATTTGGAAGCTTGAGATTTAGGGTTTTGTTCATCATCAAACTGGAGTCTTGTATATGGATTGATGATGTTTAAGACTTCCTGTCAACAATGAAGTTGTTGTGCATTTTGTAGTGTTGGGGATTTGGTGTGGATTCAGCTGAAGCTGAACAATCAGTTTATTATTATTATTATTATTATTGTTGTTGTTGTTGTTATTATTATTATTATTGTGTTGTTCTTGGAATGATGATTGTTGTGAATTGGTTTCTTTTTAAAATAAATTGAAATGGAATTTTCTTATTTAAATTTTTTGCTTGCATTTTCTGTTGATCTGTATCGAAACATTCGACCGAGATTACGCCGCATTGTACATAAAAGTTCTTTTTTGACTTTATCTTAGCGGATCTTCCTTTATCGGCGAATATTTTGAGACCGGATACTAGAATTTTTTGTCGGAGACTTGTGGGAAATCATTTTGATGTTGTGAGAACACTTTTGATCTCGTGAGCGCAACATCAACATCATCATTCCGATCTAGTGCGAAACTATTCAGACATTTTGGCTGAAGTGATCAAGATCAAAATGCAAACAAGAGTCCCAGACACAAAATTTAAGTTCGATGCATAGACGCAAATATTTTCCCGGTCATTGAGAGGTTCGGAAGTTGGTGTATATAAATGAAAATTAGATTTTATTATATCTTGTAAGGTGTGTTTGTGTGTGTGTGATCCTAACGAGTCCGAATAGAAGATAACTCTATTAACGATTCATAGTTATGTCTCATCTCTTATCTTGATAAAATACGTTCGAAGATGCAATCCTCCTAAGGATTACAACTATTCCTCATCAGAATTAGGCTTAGGCTTCGTTTGGGACAGCGGTGGCGGTCACAAATGTGATGGTCATGAACCGTCGTTTGTGAACACCTGACCTCACATAATGAACTTCATTCATTTTTTATGTTCAAAACTAGCTCTATTTTCTTGATGGCGGTCACAACTGTCGTCATGCCAAACATGCACTCTGTGACGGTAGCATTTTTGTCCAAACTCACCGGAGCGAAAACACGGCGCCAAACGGAGCCTTATTAATTTTGAAACTTATTTAAATAAAATGACCTTATTAATTTTGTTAAAATTAGTAAGTATTTCAATTACTTATTTTTTAAATTACAAAATATAGGTGTGATATATTGTTTACCCTAACTAAATGTGTAGTTTAGCACTAAAGAGTATGTTTAATAATTATTAATTGATTCTTATGAAAAGGAAGATTGGGTTATACAAATTTATTTATATTATAAATAAGGGCCATTTACTGGGACCTCCCCTCTAACTTTGCTAAATTACTGAGAGCGCCCCTCTTATTTTTGAAATTACAAAAAACTCCCCTATAAGTTAGCATAATTACAAAAACTTCCCTTGACGTTTTAATTTCATTACAAAAAACCCCATCTATGATACAATTTCATTAAAAAAAATCCTGAATTTTTGTTCATGATGTTATGAAATGAAAAGTTCAGGGGAGGTTTTTGTAATTTCGAAAATAAGAGGGGTGCTCTCAGTAATTATGCTAACTTACATGGGAGGTAAGGGTAATTATTTCTTATAAATAATAACTATGAGACTTGTTAGGAATGGATTCATATGATTTAAAATTGAAGTAAACTTCTTGATTTTTTTTAATTTTGCTATAGAATAATTTCATAAAATATAATATTCATAAACTAGAGGTTATACATGCTTAACTCTACTTGATACTCACTATGTTAAATTATTTTAACTCTTGTGCTACAAATGATGGACACTAATGTCTATGGCTTTATATTTTATTATAATATAAAGGAAAATCACATTTTTGTTAAACATTAGTAGTTTTTTTTTCATTTTATAATAGGTTATTTACCGGGACCTCTCCTCGAAGTTTACATAATTACAACTTGCACCCCTCTAACTTTCAAAATTACAGAAATCTCTCCTCGGTGTTTACATTTCATAACATCCATGCACAAAAGTATCTTTTTGTGCATGGGTGTTATGAAATGTAAACATTGAAGGTGGGTAATTGTAATTTTGAAAGTTAGAGGGGTGCAAGCTGTAATTAATTACACAAACTTCAAGGGGAGATCCCGATAAATAACCCTTTTTATAATATAATAACTATTGTTTATTTTATTTTGGATTGCATTAGCTATGAAAAAATGATTTTGGATATCCTTAATCATTACTTTATCTTCCAATATAATTCCATTTTCTTATTTGAAATTGTTCTAATGTTTGGATGGCATCTACTTGGGTTGTATTGATAATGTTGGGTTGATATCCTAATAGTAAATAAGTAATCTTGTTTGTGAAATTATATGCATTTGCTCTTAAAGTTGCGTCTCTAGCAAAGTCGTTGGGATATTCTTTCTTGTAGGATTCTCATATTGCTCTGGTTGTTTCCCCTATTAATTTTTCGAAGTAATTATACATTTTTGTAGTTGGTGTAACTACTACTAACTCGTCATATTCTCTAACTACTATCCGACTCAATATTTCTAAGATCATAGGTAATTTTATGGACTTTGTGCATTAAAGTTTAAAACTTTACCATCGTCGACTAACAGTTTCTTATTTACCATTTCTACTGGTAGTCGTTTACCCTTGTGTTGTAATTTCGTTTTCACCTCTATATTCATTATATGTAGGCCGAGAGGGTTGTCCACTTTTATTTTCTACTATTGCTTCAAATGGGCGAGTGGGCAGAACCCCACTCGCCCAGATTTTACTATGGCCAGTAAAATCTTCATAACTTTTTTTTATTCCTAATTCGATTCTATTTATACCTTTAATACTCACCATAAAATCTAGACTACAGGCAAAAAAAACTTTTTTGTATTCCTAATTCGATTCTATTTATACCTTCAAGTTCTATCATTTGTTTACTGTGTGACAATTGTTTAAAAGAGTTCATGGTCCTCATATAAGACTGTCAACAAATTTGTGCCGTTCGATCTTTATATTAGAGGAAGAAGAGAGAGAGAGAGGTGGGAGAGTAAAAGTTTTTCCAAAATTGCCAAAATTGTGTGCATAAACAAAAGAAGAGAAAGGAGGTGCCAATGCGCATGCACGATACGTGTACCGGGAGTCGCAATAAGAGGCTAAAGTACATTACACTTATGATCTGATTTCTTTAATTATAAAGGAATATTTTAAATAGCCAATATAAAAAAAATGCCTTTATATATCTTTTTATTTTACATAAAATGGACGAATTGGGTAGAACAATTAGAGATTAGCGTCGAAGACTTGACCCAACACATGAGCAATTTAATGAAAGCAGTCAGTCTTTTTGGCGGCGTGTGGTATGCAATGAACGGCTTACACATATCAGTCAACAACATATAAGCCACCTCACACTTATGGAACACCTCACCATATACCTAGACACACAAAGCTTGCACATCTTGATCCTGAACTAAGTAGCGAACTCCGCTGAGATAATTGAGAATACTCAAACTTCCATTCACAGCTTCAAAGCTTTACAACTCCTTGATGGCTTCCAGGATTGCTCAGCCCAAATGGCCACTAAACCTCTTTTTATAGCCTCCGAGGATTTTTTTCCTCCAACCAAGGGAAACTCTAGAAAATCTCTACTATAAACTTTTCTAACTATTATATACTTCTCTCATGACTATTTACAAGCCTCTATGATATTCTACAATATTCAAGAGTACTATAGATTACTCTTTACTTCTACAAAATTCTACATCATTATAGGTACTACAAATATCTAGAGTTCTCCAGAAGATTACACACTCTTCTAAAATATTCTGGATTATTCTACACTCTTCTAGAATAATTCAGACACAATTTCATAATATTATAGAATATTTTATATGAATCTAGAATCTCCTATAAGACTTTGGCTCTGTTTGACTCAACTGCAGTGACAGGAGAAATAGTGGTGGAAAAATTAGCTGTTTTGTAAAGTGGTGAAAAAATCAGTGAAACCGTTTGGGAGAAACATTAATGGTGGGAAAATCTTTGAACAGAAAACAAAACAAATTGGAGGCATAACTGAAATAGGTTATTAGACTATATCATTGATTGTCATTTTAACTATTCCTACACCACCAAAACCATATCTCACAGATATATTCTCTAATTGATACCTTATTAACCTTATAACTTGGTAAAAACTACCTAAATGCCGAAAACACTCATTTGCAAGAATAAGAAAATTCTTACAAAGCATCAAAAAAATCTCCAAAACATTTCACAAGTTTAATGCTTTGAGGAAGAAGCGAGGGACGACGAAGGCAGTTTGATGCTTTTCGGGCCACTAGCAGTCGACGCCGATGCACAGAACAAACACTACACAGTTTGATGTTTTGACAAAGAAGCGAGGGACGACGACACCAGTTTGATGCTTTTCTGTTCACTAGCAGTTGACACCGATGCATCAACATTTTTTTTCCACCACCTAACTACTTGCGAGATCTGACGAGTTGCGATGAATGAAGCGAGGGACTGTGAGGAACGAAGCGAGATCACTAGGGACGTGTGAGGAACAAAGAGAGGATGAACATGAACGAAGCGAGGGACTGCGAGCGACATGGAAGAAACGAGCACGAGCAGCAACAGCCTGCGCGGTGTCTGAGTCATGAAAAAATTTCACGACTCAAAAATGCGTAAAAGAAGCTTCCCGACAGTGGTGGTGATTTCCACCATTGCGCATGCTTTCACTATTAGGCGGGGCGGTGGAATAATTGGCGGCACACCACTCCAAAAACGTGGAGCCAAACAGAGCTTCTACGTTATTCCAAAATCTTCTGTCCTCTTCAAGGTTTCTCTTCAGTGTTCTGGATACTTCTGCTTTCTTATGCGCCACAGAATGTCATAATTGTGCTTAAACCTTGTCCACCATGTCAGTATCATTTGTGCGTATCTAAACTTCATGCAAGACATACTCCCATGCATGCCCTTTAGTGTTATTCTTGATTTGATGCAAACCATACTATTTGGATTCCTCCTTTGTCATCCATGCACCAAGCATGCATCTATAATCCCCTTGTTGCACACATTCTATTGCAAGTCTTGGGCCCTTGGCACGACTGTACTCTCTCTTCACAAATGTATCCATATGCTATGTTGTTGAAGGTGTTCGGCTAAGGACTTACACCATGATCATTGTACATGTATTGAACAATAAAGTATTCTCCTTTGTGCCTTATGACATCCATCGTTCATGTTCAACACATAGCCTTCCACTTTGTGGCATCCATGTCATCCCTACTTTGTCATACGACTCGTCACAATTCTAAAATCTCATGGAACCCTTGTGTTAATATTGTTGAACAATGCTTTATTCTTAGCATGCCCTCCCTGTATATGAACATTTTGAGTATTGAGTCATGCTTGTGCCAAGAGTAGAAACAAATAATACTTTTTAATCCTTTAATGGAGATCTTACCATACATATACTTGAGTAAGGGAAAACCTAAAAACAGGAAAAAGATCAAACTACCCCAAAACAGGATTAATACAATAAAGACGACTTGAAGAATGAAGACTAAATATAAATTACAACTCTCCCCCTCAAGTTGGACGGAAGATATCGGTCATCCCAAGCTTTCGATGATAGCTTTCGAATATCATTGGTAAACACATCACACCCCAAGCTCTTGGTGAATACATCAGCCAATTGATCTTTGGAATTAACAAAAGGAGTGAAATTGGAAAGAACTGAGAGGGTAGATGGGTGTTCAGGTAGTACAAGCCGCCACAGTTCCTACCACTGCCAATGTTCTGCTTCGTACCCAGTTCTTGAAATACACAAGTGTCAGGAAAAAAAGTTACCGAGCAGTTAAGAGATTTAGTAATATTGCTGATGAAGACTAAATTGCGTGGAAAAGAAGGAACATGAAGAGTAGAGGGGAGAGAAATGGAAAGAGAACATGAGATGTTGCATTTGCACGCAATGAGGATAAAGAACCATTTACATAAATTACTTTGTCCTTACCAGACAAAGGGGTATAAGAGAGATAACCCGAGGAAGGACCCAGTCATGTGGTGTGTAACGCCGAAGT